>CANYCX013785032.1:0-14915 GCA_948193385.1 Breynia disticha f. nivosa
TTAAAATACACAAATTAAAAAGACACCCCACATAATTAAGTCAAATCCTAAACCCTAATAATCCAAAAACCCTAAAGACTTAAACACTAAAACTCCTCAACTTTTAAAACACAAAAAAATCCTAAACCCTAAAAACCTTAAACCCTAAATCCTAAAATGCTAAACCCTAATCCCTAAACCGTAAATCGTAAAATCTTAAACCCTAAAACAGTAATTGCTAAATCCCTAAATGCTAAAATTCTAAACCTAACTCTAAAAATTTTAAAACACTTTTCTCATGGTAGAGGCCTCTAATCATCAATTTACTCTTTTGATTTATCTTCTCAACTCCTCATTTCAATACCTCCATTAATATGAATCTTACATGCTATAATTGTCGAGGTTTTAGTTAATTGTCTTGACAGTGTTTCTGTGGTAAGGCCTTTCCCAACTCCAACATTACAGTTGCCTCGTCTTCTTCAAAGTCATATGGCTGGGTTGTGGATACGGGTTTGTCTCATCACATTGCATTGGACCTTGACAACATTGACATTCATTCGAATATGACAACACTGAGGAGGTCACAATCGAAAATGGTAAAGGCCTTCCAATCTCTCATATTGGCTTCTCTTATATGGTCGTTGATTTTGTTCCTGATAAACTGAATAATATGTTATGTGTCCCATTTTCTTATGTTAATCTTTTGTCTATTCATTCTTTTACCAAGGAAAATCGTGTTTTTATAGAATTTTTTGTTGATTATTTTTTGGTCAAGGATTTGAAAATAGAAATATATTCAGCAAAGGGGAGAATAGGGATGACATTTATTATCTCTAGTTACATCCTTCTATGTCTAGTCCAATAAAAGCCTTTGATGTATCAACTTTTTTAACCTAGCATCAACATTTGGGACATGCTAACTCTTGTACTGCTTCAACAATTCTTTGACAAAATAACATTTTGTATCTTAAAAATAATAATGACGAGTCTTTATGCCATTTTCTTTGACTTTGTTTGAAACAACACAACCATTAGAACTTATATGGTGTTATGTTTGGGGTCCATCTTCTACGCACTCCTGGTATTCATGATAGTCAATACTATATTTTATTATGATCATTTCTCCAAATTATGATGGGCTTATTTTATTAAATACAAGTCTGAAGTGCTTAGTACATTCATAAAATTTCATAATCTTATTGAGCGTTTATTTGATCATACAATTAAATCTTTTCAAAATGATTGGAGTGGTGAATTTCAAGCTTTAACTTCTTATCTTGAAACCACTGGTATTGTGCAACGTAGCTCTTGTCACACATAGGGAACAAAACGAATGTGTGGAACGCAAACATAGAAACTTTATTAAAACTACTTTATCTATTCTTCACAACTCTCATGTGTCATCTGATTATTTATGTTTTGTTATCTATGCTTGTAATGTCCTCAAATTTAAATTCGAAAATATGTGTAATCAAGTCCAAACTATGTTAGGAGAGTTAGGGGGTAAGAGGGGGTCGAGGTAGAATGAGACGGGGTTAAAATGCAAAAAATGCAGACTGGTGCTGAGTAACGTACATTACTCATTAGAATTGCGCATGTTATTCTGGGCAGAATCCCAGAAGAACATATGTTGACTATCATACGTTATTTTCTTACAAACCTTTGTTATCAGGACCCTGGACACGTCATTTAAGTGTAGAAAACAACCATAAATGATGCCAAAATGCCCCCAAACACCCAAAAACACTCTAACAAAACCCTAAGCCATTCCCTAAGGTTCCCTAAATGTTATTCCCCCTAAACCCTCACAAATTTCCATCATTTCACATAAAATCTTTGCCACTCACTGAAATTCATTCTTGTATATGGTTGAAGGAAAAAGCTTAATTAAGGTAAGGTTTTAAATCTTTGAGGTAGGATTAGGAGAATCAGGATAAGTTAGAGGGTTTAAAATGACCTACCTAGTGGGAAAGAGGAATCATAAAGGTGAGGAAAAGGGGATTAAGGTTTAGGATTAGGTAGGCGAGGGATCTTGAAGGTGAGGGAAAATTAGGGTTTCTTTTGAATGTTACGAGTTTATATAAACATTAACATGAAAAAATTTATGAAAAACATTTATAGGAGTCCAAGCAGTGGAGGAGCCGGAGCGATTGTCTCGCCTAGATTTGGAGGTAAGTGTATGGAATGTCACTTACTTATCCATATTTAGTCTTTGCATGGTTAGTTAGGTTGGTTTAAAGTGTGTAATTATATAGGTAAACATGAAATAAAAATCTGTATGCTATAAAGTGTTATGTATGGTGTGTGTGTACTTATGTGTAAGTAAAATGACCATGCTTTGGGATTTGTACTATGATACCTTAATGTGTATGATTAATGTTGTTTGATTTTGTTATATGAAATAGAGGTATTTCCTTTGGTTCTAGTGTGGAGATGCAAATGTGTTGAGAAGTGTATGTGTAATGTGTGTTTTGAGTGTTGAATAATGCTTGCTTATAGAGAAATATAAGTGAACATGTGCATTATAGACATTCATGCATGTGGCATAAGTACATGGTAGTCATGACATAAGAACATGAGAGTGAGAGGCCACACAAATATTGATAGAACATAAAGAGAAAAGTGTAGGTTGACCCTTGGTTAAACAACACTAGCAATGTGAGATTGAGTATTTCTAAGAACATTGTTAGGGAATATATAGTGTCATCTAAGACTGAGTAATTCTAAGTGCATCGATGCTCGGTTAATCAACCTAGATAAAATGGTAATATGAGACTGAGTATTTCTAAGCGCATTACCATTGATAAGAGAGTGTCATGTGAGAATGAGTATTTCTAAGCATATGGAAACTCTATTGATCAACATAGATAGACATGGCAATGTAAGACTGGTATTTCCAAGCTCATTGCCATGGACGAGAGGGTGTTATGTAAGACTGAGTATTTTTAAGCACATAGACACTTTGATCAACGTGAGAAGGAATAACAATGTGAGATTGAGTACTTCTAAGCGCATTTGTCATAAATGGTTGATTGATGCCATAAGTGTGAGATTGAGCATTTCTAAATGCACTTGAGAGGCGAGAGGGTGCCATGTGAGACTGAGTATTTCTAAGCTTATCGGCACCAGGTTGAACAACCAAGGGAAAGAGGATCCTCTTAAAAAGAGAAAGTATGTTAGTGAGAGAGAATGAAAGATGCATTCCAGTTACATGATACATATACATGGGTCATACTTGTGTTTTGTTACGAATGAGGAATGAGTGTCGAGTGCACTATGTTTATGTGTAATATATGATTTGTGCTTAGAAATGTAAAATCTTATTTTATGTATGAATTGAGATCTCTTATAGGTGTGGTATGATATGGTTGATAGGATATTGTGAATGTTAAGGAGGAAAGTGTATGTAAGGAAGTTTGAGAGTGTGGTTGAATGTGTAGGTTATGTATTAGAAGATGTTAGTTTCTATGTGAAATTGTGAAAATGGGGATGAATTATGATTACTTGTGTTAATGGTATTATGTTTGATGTGATTTCTCAATGTGTGTTAGCATGAGGATAAGTGTGTGAGTTGAATGGTGTCAAACATACTTGGTATGAAGTTAGTTGAGGTACAAAATGGTTAAGTGTTTGGTGTGAATTAAATGTGTAATATATGTCTTCTGAAGCTAATCAACGCACATTACCAGGGGGTTAACCTACGTTATTCTCATTTTTCTAACATACGTTATTAGTGCCCAGAGGGCTATTTGACTTAGAAAACCATACCTTAAAATGTTTTAGAGTTAGTACATGATCTGGGCCAATTTAGAGACCCAAAATTTATTATTTGTGAACTGAATAACACTATAGAAAACTTGAATCGAGCACCCCAGATAATGTATCCTAGAGTTTAAGAAAAAGAGTAGAACACTCTGTGAGTAAAGAACGAGAATCCAATAAGTAAGATAAGAGTGAGAATAAACAAATAAGTGCATTAGACTTCATATGGTTAGGTAAGTAAAGAGAGGGATATATGCTTACTGAGTTATGTACTCATATTTTCTATGGTTGTGTTTATGTATTACAGACGAGGAGAGTGTCTCGTAGACTAATTACTCTCTCTACATTATTTTTGGATACTCTTGGGGACTCTCTCTATGAGGTCGGGGATTTCATCCACACATTTTTCTTTTCTACAAACTGTATTTTGTAAACTCATCATTTTATATTATTGTTGACACCCGCCTTGTATGGCTTTTCCCCAAGGCACTAAGTTTTGGTTACGTTTTATAAAGCAATGGTTTTATGATTTCCTTCCCTTTCTTTTCAAATGATACTCGAAGGTTTTCTACAAGTTAGAGTCAACATATAGCATTCAGTTGAAATTTCATTGTTTTAAAAAGAAAAAAATATATGGCAAGGAAAATAAAAAACTAAACTAATAGCTAAGGAAAATAGGTTTTGAATTTTGAGCGTCACAATACTGCCAACTACATATTCAATCGACTACCCACTCCTTAGAATTCATCTCCTTATGAAATTTTATTTTCTACTACTCTATTTTGTAATTTTCTCACAGTTTATAGGACATTTTTCTATCTATGGCTATGAGTTTACGCACAATATAAGCTCCATCCCCCTTCCAAATGTTGTTTTTCTGGGATACAGTAAATTGCATAAGGGGTATAATTGCTTGTATTTACACTATAAGAAAATTTATATTTCTAGGCATGTGTTGTTTGATGAAAATTTTTTTCCATTTGCAGATTCGATGTCCTCAGTTTAATTAACCGAATCCACAAACTTAACTTCATTGTATTCTATACTGCCTGACAACACTGCTCCTCTTTCACGTTCGGCTAAAAAATGTCAAACTACATCTCCTGATGTTGAACGAAAACCTACAGCTTATACATCTTCTACAACCCATACTAAACAATGCCAAACAACCAACAACTTTACTGAATGGCAACTTCTTCTTAAAATAGATTTACTGGATACTCCACTTATCCACTAAGTGCAACATTGTCTCTCAATACTCAGGCATACATACTCGTTCAAAGGGAAGTTCTCTCAAATTGGTAAGTTTTTAGCAAAATCTAAGGATAACACTTTGTCTATTCACACAGCCCTACAAATTTTCTTATTGGTGCAAGGTTATGGAAGAGGAATATATGCTTTAATTTGCAACAAAACTTGGTGCTGGTTTCTCCTGATAATGCTCATAATGTTGTTGGTACAAATGGGTCTTTCTCTTTAAGGACAATTCTGACTGCTTTCTTACTTATTACAAATCTCATCTTGTTGCAAAGGAATTCCATTGATGTCTTGGTCTTGAATAAAAAGAAGCATTTAGTCTAGTTCTTAAACTAGCAAACTTGCAAGTTGTTTTGTCAATTGTTGTGTCTCGAGGATGGGATGCCTAACAAATTGATGTATCCAATTCATTTCTTCATGGAACACTCATCGAATCTATTTATAACTAGATGAAAGAAAATACTGGAGAGAAAAGAGGAGACTCAAGCTATCATGGATAAAGAAATAACATAACTATAGGCTTGGAATACATCAATACTACCTTTAGGACACTAAGAAAGGACCCTACCCAAGTGTTGTCCCTCTATAAAACTAACACACAAATAAAAAGAAAGTGTACTAGCACAAGTGTAAGAAAATATCACCTTGTTTTCGGTCTATGGATGAACAACTCAAAATTCTAAAAGCACCAACGTGTTTGAACACTAAAGGAAGCTCCTAAAACTCTTAATTTCTTGGAGAAAAATGCAAGAATCAATGTATTGATTTTTTAGAGGAGATTTACTAGCTTGGAGAGGAGGAAAGAAGAAAGAGAGAAAAATAGGGTTTTTTAAAAAAAAGACTCTCTCCCTTTTTAATTATGGTTGTGTGGCCTTGTTTGATTAGGAGTCAAATTATTTTTAAAATCAAATTTAAAATCATCCTAATCTTCTCTTATTTGTTGGCCAAAATTGTGGAGATGACGAAGAGATTTTTGTTGCAATGCCTTGAAGAATACTAGAGATTAGAAAGGAAATACTCAGAGATTAGAGATTTTTATTGCAACACCCTGAAAAATACTCAGATATGGGGTAGGAACATGCATGGAAACTTGTTTAGAGTCAACCAGGAAGCCAATGCAAAGTAAGTGAAATTTTACTAAAATTTCGGCAGAGTCTCCTCAATAATTTGAACTAGCCACACTTGTAGGAAACTTAAAATTCATGAAAACTAACATTTCAAATACCTCTTATCATCACCAACGATGCAATGAAAATATTCCTAGGCACTCTACAATAGTATCTCAAGAACCCTACAAAGAACGACTCTACTTTAGCCTTGGACTTTGGTCAGCTAAAAAAGTCAAGGGAGGATGCGAAACATATTTAGGATTTCTTTCTTGTTGATTGCATCGTCGACATGATTTGGGTTCGCATTTCTCGCTTAAATTGCATTGAGGATGGTCATCGGTGGATTGATGACGAGGGGAAAATGTTAATGGATCGCATTTCAAGGCTTTATTTGTGTTGGGTTTTCCATTATGGTATTTAAACAACAGAGATATCTGATGGGTTTTATGAGCTAGTGTGTTTGGAGAGTGTTGTAGAAGTGCTTTTAGAGTTGAAGGTTGCAAGAGTTAAAGATTTTGAAATTGATGGTGGTTTATTGAGGATTTTGTAGTAACTTACTTTTCTTGAGTGTTATTTTTAATATTCGAATGTTGACGTTAGCTTGAATAGGCCTTCTATAAATTCTTAAAAGATGAGTGCAATTTTTATTTGTTGGGAGCTTAAAGATTTGGTTAAAAATAAGACACAATTCAAGTTTAAATACTTAAAATTTTTCCTGTGGCGGTAGTTTACACCAAAAATAATTTTGGTCTACAGGCAGAATTAACCGAACAAACCCAATCTTCAATACAAGACTTTTAGATTGATATCGGCAAATAAGGCAGGAAATTATTGTTAGAATCAAGGTGCCAAAAAAGGAAGCAAATAAAGAGAATATTTTATTGATGATATAAGGAAAGAAAGATTAATTTCCCAATCAAGATGATAATTGATCTGCTTACCAAATATGAAGATGCCTATAAATATCTAGAAAATTAAGCTTAAACGACACACATTCAGACAACAAAAACTACCCAACTTTTATATTACTTTTCTCGCAATTGCCAGTTTTATTTACAGTTCTTGTTTTTATTAATTGTTATTGATGATTTGAATACCATTGAGTCAAAGACCCATGGAGAAAAATCGTCCTAATTTCTTTATTTACTTCATTTATGATTCATATTTTTGGCACACTTTTTTTTAGTTTGGAACAACTTAAAATTCTTGGCACGCTCACACATTATTTGATTTTATATTCTAGCATTACATAATCGAAGGGACGACATTTATTTCTTTTCTCAAAAAAGGGTAAGGAAGATTTAATATAAACTTTGGTATTCTTATTATTTAGATTTCTTTTATATGAATGACTTATGTCTAATACAATTATAATATAAACCTAATAAAAACATGTCTGTAAACTAAAAATATTACATATTTTTAAACTAAGTATAATTTTAATGTTCAATTGTTCAGATTGCTTTCTGATGTCTGAATCATTATTTTCTTTGCTTTTCTAATGTTATATGTAAACTGAATATTAAATAAACAGTTTGTTTTTATTTTAATATAACATATGTATAAAGTGAATATAATATAAACTTGATGGTCTGTTGTTCAGATTGCATTCTGACATTTGGGTTGCTCTTTTTTTTGTGCATTTCCTATGTTCTAATATATGTTTAAAATAAACTTAATATAAACATGATGTCTATAAGTGTTTTTTTGCTCTATTTTGATTGTTTCTATGTTTCTTATGCATATTTTAATGCATGTGTTATATAAACTTAACATAAAATTTTATATCTGATTGTTCAGATTGATTTTATGTGTATGACCTACGTTGAATACAATTATAATATAATGCTCCATTTGTTTGGCGAAAAATAATTTCCTTTGGAAAATATTTTTCATGTTTTTGAATCTTATTTTTCGAAACCATATTTTTCAATATTTCATACTTAAATATTTAAAAATATAAACAAAAATATAATTTTATATTTTAGACAAAAATTATTTTCTTTAAAAATACATTAAGAAAAATTATTATTTTCTCGTCAATTTTTAAATTATAATTTTGTTGACTTATTTTCTGGTGGTAACAAAAGTTAGAAAATTAGGAAAATATTTTCCCAAAAAATGAATTCCTTCGAACAAATGGAGCCTATGCTTAATACAAACGTTGGAAAATTAGAAAAATATTATCACACACAATCATTCATTTATGCCATATTCAATATTCTTATGAATTATCTTAAGAAGACTTAAATCTAAGAAATCTTGTTACTATTTTTCTCAAATTATAATTTTACAGGTATTAGGACTGATATGATAACTTACTTTATCTGGGTATAACACATTATTGACCCTCGTTGTTTTAAACTTAAGACGCGTTAAATAAAATTCATAGCACATCTTAATGGGGAAGAAGTAGTGTGCACTATTCTTGGTTATAATGTACATTTATGAGATAACCCAGGTTAACATATATTATTCTTATGGATAATGCACGTTAATCGAAGCGTTGTTTCATAAAAAAAAACACACATAAGTTAACCCACATTAGAGGGTTGTAAAACCCCGCTAAGTTGACTAACGTATGTTATAACCAAGGTAACATACGTTAGTTAGCATCAAACATCACTTATAAGCACAAGTTTCTCACTCTTAACACATTTCCAACACGATACAAAACAACGTAACAATAATCATTCTTATAGCATAGTCAATCATACCCTATTACAATTCACATTTTATTCATTCACCAATTACATTTAATCTTAGCATACTTTCACCTTTCATCAAACTCATCAATCCTAGGAAAACAGTATCATTAATAAGCTCAAGTTTCTCACACTTAACTCAATTCCAACATGCACAACACAACACAACATAAAAATAATTATTCTCACAATGTAGTCAATCATACTCTATTATAGCTCACATTCCATTCAATCACCAATCACATTCAAACTTAACATGTGTGCACATCTAATCATACTCCTCAATTTCTCACGACACATAATAACTCATTCAATGCCTCTAGCAATATGTCAACGGTATGTTCTCTTTATCTTTACATTTTTACTATCACGGACATGTCTGAACAATTGAATGTCGATGATCAGCGAACACTCAAGCTCTGACATGGCACTCTCATCCTAGTTGCTGACCGAACACTTACGGTTTAGCACTTTGGGTTCTTATTGGGTCCACCAAATACTCAAGGTCTGACCTTTATTTATTTCTTGCATATGATCACTGAACAATCAAGGTCTAACATCGTAATTATCATTAGACCCACAAAATGATTAAGGTTTGGCTTTATTATCCGTTAAATGATCAATTGAATGTCGATGCTCAGTAAAAACTCAAGGTCTAACATGACATTCTTATCCCAAATATCCATCAAATACTCAGGGTCTAGCACTTGAGATTTATATTAAGTGCACTAAACAATTAAGGTCTTACCTTTATCCATTAAATGCATATGCTCGTCGAACAATTAACATATAACATTAAAATTGATCATTAGGCTCACTAAATAATCAAGGTCTAGCCTAGCCTAGTGAATATTCAAGGTTGGGAATATCTGCCAACACATTCCTCACGAAATACTCAAGGTCTACTAGCACTGTGTTGTTCATCATTCTCGCATCATTATCTCATATGCATTAAATGCATGTATGCCGATATGTAAAAGGCCATAGTCAATCAATTATCATCTGACATCCAAATATCACGATCAATGCATAATCATACAATGTATCCTCAAGCAACATACATAGCATTCAACTCATACAATTCATACCAACTAAGCATTTTCCAATATGAAATAATATCACACTAAACAAAAATCACAATCTCATCAAACACCATACTATAACTCCAACCATAAACACAAAATTGTATATTATTCATACAAGTCACATCATACACGTTTCTCACATTACATACACATATGCACTATAAGCCAAATATACTTAACCCAGCATAGACCAGATATGGATAAGTAAGTGTTGAGGTACACACGTACCTCAAAATATGTGCTAAACATTCCTTTTTGGCAATGCTCCTACCCCATCTAGTTTTTAATTCCTAAAAATATTTTAAACACATACAATTCATCATCAATAATACATAAATAGTAAAATTCTTTTATCATAATTTTTTAAGTTCTTAATCTTCCTATTTCATTTCTTCTTCTCTAGTCTCACCTTTATGTTCATAATCCTTTTTCTAACACTGGTTGGTTTTCTATGTGTCCTAAACCTTATGGCAGTAAAAAAAAGACAAAAACACATATAGATGTTTAACCAATACCACACCAAAATGGAATATATCAACATATTATGGCATAATGTAAAGAACTAGTTAATAAAAATTGAATCTTTAAAGAGAAAGATTGGACTTTACCTCTTTCTTGTTCTGGTTGTTTATATGATTGATCTACAAGTAACTATATCCTTAAAATACACCTAGACTACCTTTAAGACACTAAAAACACCCCAAATATTTTCTCTCTATAAAACTAACACATAGATCAAAAATATAGTGTACTAGCACAAATGTATATATGAAATCACCTCGTTTTCAATCAATGGATGAACATGTTATGATTCTAATAGCACCAATGTATGTGAACACTATAGACAGCCGTCAAAACTCATACTCTCTAGTGAAAAAAGTTAAAAAAGTTAAAATCTTAGTTTCTTGTATGAGATGGTTGGCCAATGAGTGAGAAGAAAATAAGAGTGAAAATTTTGGTTTTTAAAAGTCTATTTCACTCTCTCTTATCATGGCCGCATGGCCTTATTTAATTAGGAATCTAATTTAATTTTGAAAATGATTTTCAAGCCTCCTAATTTTGAACTAATTGTGGCCAAAATTTATGTTTTGAATTCCTCTTTTATCTCTCATTTATCTTATTACAAAAGAAGATAATGTCTTATCTCCATATTTTTCTCTCTTTTTTGCCTTAATTTAAGATAACAATATCCAACACTATCCAAGTGAATTTTTTGTCTTAAGAATGTTCATGTGCTTTTCAAAATTGTGTTTTCATCCATTTTGGGTCCAATTACTAAAATTGATCCAATTTCTCAATGTGGCCCATGTTTGGAATTTGACCTAAGTTGAAATTCCAAAAATACTTTTTTAGTAATCTTTTGTTTGCGTGCGATGTATAGGACTATTTGTAACATCCCAAAATTTTTCGTCGTAAAATGACTTAAAATAAATGTTAAAACATCAATATATAAAATTTGATCAAAGGTTGATATAAAGGTGATATGAAATAACCAAGAAAAAGGAGAAAAATCATAAAATTAGCTAGGAACGGCCAGAGGCTGTTCACTAGGTCGTTCCTATACATTTTTTAAAGCTAGAAGGAGTGAATAGCCACCAGAACGCCCAGAGGCCGTTTCAAAGGCCTTTCAGTCGGTCAGAATTGCGTATTTAATGACTTTAAGAATTCCAAACGATTTAAAACACCTCCTTACTCTTCTTAAAAATTCTCTAAACTTTCCAACACTATCTTAGGGTTCCCTTAGCATCCCATCATCCATTCTTGCAAGAATTCCTTCTAATTTCATAAGGTAAGATGAATTTAAGGTTTATCTAAAGTTTTCTTAAGGTTTATATATTGAATTGAAAGAGATGGGATGAATTGCAATGATGTTTTTCTACTGGAAATAATGAAATTCAGTGTACAAAACTTGAATTGATTGTATGCATGTGTTAGGGAGGATTTGAGGAAGAAAAGTTGATGAAAAAGAGTGAAAACCTAGGGTTTAGTTAAGGTTTACAAAGGGTTGATGCTAGAAATGAGAATCTTGTTGAATTCTTATGTTGAATGGTCATTAATGTTGGAATCATATGTTGGTGAATAATTAACACTTAAATGACATTATGGAAAATTTTGATAAGGTAATCCTTAAGTGGATGGAACTTGATAATGTTAAGTAAAGAATGAATGTGTTAATGGTTAGTTAATGCCTTGTATGTTATTAATTACATACAGGAGGATCTTTACGAGTGCTGGGTGGTGTTTTAGCTGTGTTAGTTATTGCTTTTGATTTGCTTTTTGATGTAAGTGTTCTTACGCTTACAAATTAATTCGTAAATCTTTTCTTTATGCTTATTTTTCTTAGAAGTGGCCTATAATGCTATGTTTGAGATTGCTAGAGATAGCTGAATCTTATTGACACGAGATGTTGTGATTGATTATGGTTATAGATGAAATTGATTGGTTTATAACTTTATGTCTTCGTGGACATATGAGTCATATTAGTTGCTTTGATATGAATGTCTTAGTTGACATATGAGTGACCTTATGTTTATGGTTGATTATTGATTGATGATTATAAGCTTAGTTGCTTATTATGTATGATATGTTCTTTGGAACATTAATATGATTGGATTATGAGATTGTTTTGCATGTTTATTATATTTGCCTTGTTGTTCATACTATTTATCTATGATCTTTACTTGATTAGATTGTATGCTCTTTTGATTATATTGACGCTTGGTTGATATATAATTGATTGACATGCTCCAGATGACTTGTTTGATTTCATATGTTAGATTGTGATATGAGAAAGCATATGATTGCTTTATTGAGCATGTGGAGCATACATGATTTGAGATATTGATATATGAATGTATTGATCATTCAGTGTGTTGCATTATTGTGTGACACGGATATTGAGATACATGCTGGGCCTGATTATATTCCAAGAGAGATCTCGATGCCAGTCTGGGACCGATGATATTCCGAGCTGGGCTCGATGCTGTACTGGGTATGAGCCGGTCTGAAACCGAGGAAAAAAATGAAAATGAAAAGAAAAGAAAAGAAAAGAGAAAGAAAGAACCCGAGGCATTCGCATGTGATTGCATAGCATTCATATGCATTTGATTCGCATTCATTTATAGCATTTTTTATTCTTGCTTATGATTTATGAATGCTTTATGAATGTTGATACGAGATCTATACTTGACTGCTGAGCAGAGTATGTTTCTTATGTATGTTGATATTTATGCTCATATTTGTACTGTTCTTATGAACACTGGATATTGCTCTGATGTTTTATTCTCATACTAATTTTTGATTCTTAGTGATGAATGAAAATGAGTATATGAGTATGATTGCTTGTTTGAAATTGGATTGATAGTCTATGATGATGTGAGCCTTATGTGATTGAAATTGTATATGATGACAGAAGTATAAATGATTGAGTTGTTTGATTAGATTAGAGGAAGATCATATCTCAGACTAGGATATTGATTTTCCCTGCGCTTATTTTAATAGTATGAATCAATTATAGTGTATGAGACTTGCTCAATATGGTTAAATACTCACCATTGTGTAAATTGTCTAAATGATGCGCATGACGCAGATAGCTGCCACTGGACTAGAGCTGCTATGATCTTCTATCAGAGATAGCTGTTATGAGAGGTCAACTCCATACATCTGTTTTTGTGTGCTTCCATTTTTTAGATTGTACATATTAGTACATATTTTGTAAATATTCATATTTTGAGTTTGAAATGTTTTCAAACTTAATTTCGTTTCTGCTGTAAAATATTTTATGATATGGATAGTTTGGGCCGAGTTTGTTTATGAAATGAATATTTCATTTTCTCTCTCCTCTATTTTCACTCTGATTTATTATTATTATTATTAAAAGAATATTGTTTATCAGGATAAATGGATTTTGAAAATGAGCTTCACAGATACGTTGGATAAGCTAGCTAGGTTGTATGTTGCTGGGATAATCAGTTTACATGGTGTTCCTACTTCCATAGTGTCTGATCATGATCCTACGTTTACATCGCAATTCTGGTGGAGTCTCAGGATGCGATGGGTATGAAATTGAAGTTTAGTACGGCTTTCCATCCCCAGATTGATGGTCAGTCAGAGAGAACGACTCAGACAGTAGAGGATATGCTGAGAGCATGTGTTTTGGAGTTCGAAGGTCATTAGGCGATCATTTACCACTGGTTCAATTTGCATACAACAATAACTGTCATTCTAGTATCGGGATGACACCTTACGAGGCTTTATAAGGGCGACGGTTTAGGAGTCCAACTTACTGGGATGTTGAGGATTTGCGACAGATAGAGGGACCAGAGTTAGTTCAGCAAACTCTCGAGAAAGTGAATATTGTGAAAAGATGTATGCAAGCGGCTCAGGATCGTCAAAAGAGCTATTACGACCGACATCATCAAAAGATAGAATATGCGGTCGGAGATAGAATTTTCTTACTAGTTTCACCCTAGAGAGGTGTTATTCTATTTGGGAGATGAGGAAAACTCAGTCCTTGGTGTAACGCCCTGAAAATTTTTCGTCGATAAATAACGCTAAATTATTGAAATAATAATAATAGAATATGGTTAAAATAAGGTTGATAAAAGGATGATATGAAAATGAATTAGAAAAATAAAACAAATAAATAAATAAAAATTTATTTTTCAGAAAAAGGAAGAACGCGGACTCAAACGAGAGAACGCGGCGTCGCTGTGAACCCGCGTACTCGTGCGCCACCCTGCGTACTTTGTTAATCTGCAGAAAAAAGAATAAGTGGAGACATGCTTTTGTGCTTTATGGAAAAGTAGATCAAACCATGTTATTAAAGGACGTTTTCTATCCAGAAAATGAGTGGGAATATTCAGAAAGTGAGGTGGGAAAGAGAGAGAGTAGATCTGGAGAAAATTTGGGTGATTTTGGTGGAAAAATTCTGGAGAAAAGTTCATCCAAAGTTGAGGTAAGATTAAGGTTTACATATGGTTGATTTTGAGTTTATTTGTGAGTTTTTATGAAGTTAA
>CANYCX013785156.1:0-16624 GCA_948193385.1 Breynia disticha f. nivosa
ACACACACACACACACACACACACACACACACACACACACACACACACACACACACATATATATATATATATATATATATATATATATATATATATATATCAGCGAAAGGTCAACCACATATCAACAATCATCTTAACAAGCCTAACATCAAACATAACTATACAAATAACATCTAAAATGCATACATGTAAATGTCTAACATATCCGCTCCTATCTAATGGCTGGTGAAGAGAGAGAAAATACAGGAGTAGCAGCCAGGTCCTGAAATAAAAAATCGCAGTTGCGTGAGTTGCGAGCTCAGTGAATAGTCAGTAATTTAATAAAAACTTTTCATCTTTAATCTTATCATATTAAATAAATATCATATATCAAGACCACTGTATAAGAGATTTATCATTAGAGTATGCATTAGAAACAAATGTAACTATATACTGTATCTTGTAACTGTATACCGTATAATCTTCCTCTCCACTTCCTCTGCTCTTCCTCTACACTTCCTCTCTGGGATATATCATAAATCACCAATCTAATCATCGCCAATACCATATCATATCAGTACTATATCATATCATCTCACCTGTACCATATCATATATCACATCCTATCCTATCATATCATATCATATCACCTCACCAATACTATATCTTATATCATATATCATATATCAATCATATCAGATCATATTGTATTATATCATCATAAACCTGTAAAACATTGTAACTTACCTGTTTGCATTTCCTTTACGTATGTACCTATATGCAATTCATTCTCATATACTTATATATTATTTCCACAGTCTACTATACGATTCATATTTACTATCAGTCATCAAATATTATCAAGTAATTCAATTCACGTATTAATTCATAATTTAAGTTAGTTAGACTACTCACTTGTCAACTGAAATGTTTGGACCTGCAGGTAGTCGTGTCCTCTCTGGCTCTCTTGCTCTATCATCCTATAATAACATATACGAATCGTACTATAAAAATCCATTTACAATATATATACTCATATGCATGCCCATATTCGATCCTATTAACCCCCTATAGTATTAATCGATAATAATTGTTACTTTAAACTAACTTTTCTCAAAGTCGCATATACGAAAACTTCGTAAATACTTGCTATTATCTCCAAATTGCTATTATCTCCAAATTCTTACGTTCTAACTAAACCAGATAATTCTTTGCTCGATGCTACGATCAATTCAATATAGAATACCTATTTTCTAGATCCTTTACTCTCTTTCTCTCCTTCCCCGAGCCTCTCTCGCTTCCCTCTCTTACTTCTATGACTATTTAAGGCTCGAAATGAAGTGTATATATACTCAAAAGACTCATCACGACCATGCCATACCCAACACGCCCTATGCCATTTTCATTTTTACATGTGTCACTAAGTTTTTAGCATTTTGGGACACTCAGCACCTTGGCACGCCCCGTGCCAACCTCAGCAAGATCGTGCCCTTCATTATGAGCACATGTGTGTTGATTTTGTAGCATGATCATGTTGATTTCCAGCCAGTACACTGTCAGCATGCCCTGGGTGTTATTCAGTGATTTCCTTGCCAATTTCATGTCCAAACTTCATTATATCAAATCCTCAATTCATATAACTCTTAAATTATTTATAATATGCCTATTTAACATATATTTGACATATTTTCTTTATTAAATGCATTAATTATCCAAATCATATCTTAGTTTAATTGACAATAAGGTTTTAAGAAGGAAATGTTACAACTTTCATTCCTCATTTCTTTGGTACAACCTGTACCAGACTAACTTATATGTTATCCAAGATCGGATAGATTAGACCTGCATCAAGCAATTTTATTACCTCAGCACGAACCACATCTTTCATCTTCGGGTTCTGTCGACGCTGAGGTTGAACAACTGGCTTATATTCATCCTCCATTAGAATTTTGTGCGTTCAAAAAAATGGGTCAATCCCTCAGATGTTTGAAATCTTCTACGCCAGATTTCTCTTGCGCTCTCGAAGTACCGCCAATAACTGCTTCTTTTGCTTATCCTACAAAATAGATGAAATAATTACTGGTAATTTATTATCTGGTGCCAGAAACGCATGCTCCAAATGATCCGGTAAAGTCTTTAGTTTGAAAAATGGCGGGTCCTCGAGTGATGTCTTCAGTCGCCGTACATTACTCTAATCAAGCCCCTCATATGTTTTTTGTGCCTCATAAAATTTAAGGCCTCAAAGTGTGCGATTTAATCGGATACTTGGATATCATCATGTTCTGCAGTTCCCTGTACCATACATCGCTCCAATGGATCTGTGTATGTTAGTTCTTGCCAAAAAGTAGAATAAGAGGAGTGAGATGAACTAATGAAATAACAATGGTCATCTTGTCCAAGAGAGTGACGTAAAGACTTTGATATCAGAAAAGTGACCTCTTCCTCACCAACTCACAAAACTAATTTACCGTCACTAACATCTATAATAACCCTAGCATTGGCTAAAAATGGATGACCCAAAATCAACAGAACCTCAACATCCTCATCCATGTCTAGAATAAAAAAATCCACAGGAAATATAAACTTATCTACTCGCACTAACACATCCTCAATCTTAACCCTAGGAAATTTTATCAATCTATCTGCCAACTGCAAACTCACCCTAGTGGGTTAAGATTCACCTAAACCTAATTGTTTATGTGATGCTCAAAATTATTTTCGTTATTTTTCGATTTTTATTAAAAACATGGATGAATATATATATTATATTTGAAAGAGTTAACAATTGATAAAGTATATATATATATATATATATATATATATATATATATAATTATAACACAAAGTTCAAACCAATTGAATCATTTGAAAACTCTACTGACCTGCAAACAACACAATCAAACAAATGTGTGAGTAATTTTAATTACTTAGTAAGTGTTTAACTGCTCTTATGTAAGGTATCAATATATAAGTACTTTTTCATTCATTTAATTGAACCAGTTGTTTGCACAAAAATACGTAGGGAACACAGGTTGTGTCGATGGCACGTCCTCATGCTCATCCTAATTATGAACCACTTTCTAGCACAAGTCGTGCCAAGAAAATTTCCATCGTGGTGCTTAGCACACTGCCCATGCTACTCAGCACGATGACGTGCTGACCTACTGATCTGTCGGAAGACTTCTGCACATTAACTCAAGTTGAGAAATTCTTCATACACCATATAACACATTTAGATAATATATAATTCCAGTTCCTTTTCAAGCCATTCTAAATCACAAAACAACCTTGAATACTTATAAATTCACTTATGAGTTCTTTTATAGTATTCAAATTATTCTTACTCCACAAATAACCATTTCTACATATTTTTCCTTTCACTACCCAATTGATTACAAGACCAATCTCCAAACCTCATTCAATGCTTTAATTTATATCAAACTTAATTCTTATTAGTAATACCATGCCTTCTTATGTTTAAGTTTCATCATCCTTACTAATTAACTTTCTAAGTTGTACTTGACTTAACTTGTAACTTCAGTTAACGATTACACAAGCACTTTCCAATTCTTTTACGTAACAAACAATCATGCTTACAACATTCCATCCATTCATTCTTTGTACATAAGTAAAATATACTTCAAATGTACATTTCATCGTCCAAATTGTATCAAATCATTTTTTAACTACACATCATTTAAATCCATGATAATGATCATAATTCCAATCCTACACATATCCATTCATACAATAACAATTACATCAAATCATCAATATACAATAACATTTTAACATCCAACTTCTAATGGCATTAGCCAAAACAATAGATGCATATATGAATGCATTATGGGATGTTAATGAGATGTTATGTCCCGGGGTATTTCTCTCTTTCTTTTCTCTTTCCATTTCTTTTTTTCTTTTTCCTCGATCCCAGACCGACATTAGGAATTCACCCAAAATTATCATCGGTCCCAGACCGGCATCGAACCTAGTTCGGCATCGAGCCCAGCTCAAAATCATCCTCAAGCCCAGCTTAGGATATCAGCGAAGTGTCACACAATGAATGCAACACATAATGAATCAAATGCATTCATATGGACATTAACTCAAATCACGTGTATGCTCAATAAAGCAAATCATATGCTTTCATCTCATCAAATCATAAGAATATCAAAGGCATAACCAAATATGAGCATACCATCATAGTTCACATAATCAAATATGAACATTCACATAATCAAATATGAACATAATCATACCAATACAATATAATCCTTTCAATCTTGCTCATATAAGACCACTTAAGCAAGAAATCACAATTCAAGCTATTAATGTTCATAGGAACATATTACATATGAGCATTGATACTAATCACACATATCTCAAACCTCATATCATATGTTATGCATCAATTTATCAAATGAAATGGTAACACATTCTCATTATGAAAACAATCACATGTTTTCCACTAATCTCATGCAAGCATAACATAATAGATTATCATTCATTACTTATAAGAACATAACATTTTCATGTGCTCTTGCATTATATCAAATGTATCATCATTCATCATTAAAGGCAAGGCATAAGTCAATATACCTCATTCTTTTAAAGCATAAACATGCCATCATTCTCCTTGCACAATATACATTAAAGCATATCATACTTGCATTCTCATTTTGTCAATACATCTTTATTTCATCAATAAGCTAATGATTATTTTTTAGATTCACATAACCACAAGAAAATATCAATATGAAACTCAATAAGATTCACCAAGAATCTAAGAACCTTACTATTAAGTTATGCTCTCACATAAATAATTCCATAGCTCAATAGATCACATAAGACATCCTATAGTACTGTCATTATATCTTTAATTATTATCAAATAACTCTGATTATATCTCTGATTATTATTAAGTAACTATGTTTCCTTCCTTATTTATGTATTATTAAAACCACATTATACAAAAACATTTTCATCATATTTTGCATTTGAGTATTTTATTAATATCTATTAGTTAATTTATAGGTTCTATGTTTTTTATGCCTATTACATTCAAAATAATTTAATTTATAGAACGCGGCAAATATATTATAAGTCATACAAAACATCAAACACACATTAATTTACATATAAAAGCAGTTAACATAATATCCTCTACATGTGGCACACATATGTACAATGCAAAAAGGTGTGAGAGAGGGCTGCTCGATCGATAGCTGGCTAACCTGTGCACATGTGGAAATCTATAGTCGTTCCAGGTCCAAAAAGCTGAGATACTTATCTTAAAAAATAAGAGTGATTTTATGAACTGCATACTCAATAAGTATATCTGTCATAACATAAGTTCAACACATTACATGCCATCACTATACTCTAATTGTGACCCCCAAAATTTAACTATCACTTGATGTTATATATATAAATTCCTCTAAGGTGACACTTAAATCTTGGACATCATGAGTTTAGTAGAGAGTTTTGAAATTCCAACGCAACCTGTATCACACATTCATTTAAACAATATACACTCATCCTTCACTTCTGAACACAAATTTACAACGTTTTAAAAGGGTTAAATAAGAAAGAAACCAAACTAATTTCATTTCAAACATAACCCTACAAAATGAGTAATAAATACAATTTTCAAAGACAAGTTTTAAAACAGGAGAGAGAAAACTCTGGTGCATCGCCCACCTCAGTCTTTAGTCTGCGATCTGAGTCGGAATCATCTAAAAACTTTACACCTTTCGATCCAAAATGTCTCCTCAGGTCCCTGCCCAACATGGCAGGTTTAAAACAGAGTGAGTCACGAGACCCAATAAGCAACACTTACCGATATGGACAACCATCCACAATTTAATTAATCACACACTTAAATTAATTCACATTATAAACATATTCATGGTATGAAGTATCATCATAACCTCAGAAATCACAAAATAACAATTATGCTTATACCTAAGGCATCCATTTTCACCAATTTAAGCAGAAATCAGCGTTCCACGCGGGGTCATCCTATACTACGCGTTGTGGCATGGGATTACGCGTTCTCGCCTCCACTGCGCGTAGTATAAGTGCAAACAAACGCGTTGGTAGCTTAAACTACGCGTGATCAGGGCGACCCCGCGTACTTTGAGACCACCCCACGTGGCACGCTGTTTTCCTGGCAAAAGCTCAAACTAAAACACACTTCTTCATACCATACCTTTACACATTCCACTCAAAATCATCTATAAAAATTTTTTTATTTCATTCACTCAAAACACATCTCAATTTCACAAACACATCTCAATTTCACAAACACATCTCAATATAATCACAACAACATCATAAGAATGCCTCAACACCCCAACAAGAATCCATTTCAACCAATAATTCCTCAATTTTATATATAACATCCAACATTCACAATATCTCATACCAGAATTAAAACCAAATTCAAACCTACACATATGACACCACATTATGATCATGTGACCCACAATGCAACCTTATGTGCTCATTTACACTCTCACTTGGATTTTAAGTTACGCCCTGTTTTGGCCATTTATTTACGTTTGCAAATGGGCCTTTCAGCCTGGAGTTTTGGTTATACAAATTGGATATCCAGAATACGCCCTGTTTTGGCCTTTATTCGCCCTATTTTGGCCTTGCACATTCGTATACACGTCTGTATATCGAATATCAACCACTGTGCCAGGTGTAGCATTTTTATATACTACCCGTATTATTGTGCGCCAAGCACCAAATATCACACACTGAGTGCCATAACCACTCCCTCATCAAATCTCATTAAGAGCCTTTATAGTTTATTTAGTGTGATATACTCAGTAAGAGCCTAAGTGCATGAATGTCATGTATATTCTGCCAACAACATACCATCAATTCCATCAACATACCAAGCTTTGACATTCAAGAGAAACTCAAACATATTGATCATATATTTGCACACTTGGGTTCATAAATAATCACCCAAACAAAATCCATCAAATTCATTACAAATATGACATATGAACAATCTATCATAGTGACTTATATAAGAATCCATACTCACCAAACAGCAACACAGTGGTGCAACTATGTACATGAACGAAGCAGTCGATTAACACACCACAAAGCAATATATATTCACAACACACAACATATATCATTCACCGTCATACACATCAATCTTACACAAAAACAATCTTAACTCACAATTAATCTTAACACTAAATCAATCCATCAATCATACCAAACAGCTATTCACAAGCAAATCACACACAAGGATGGTTGCATTCGTGTTACTTACCTCGCAAGACTCGTCTATCGACCAGGCTGGGAACCACCCTCGCCTTAATTCGATCCTCCTATTAACCATTAAAGATTACATTAATCACATATATGCATACAAGTATGCTAGACGAAAAATAATTGTTGTTATTAGGTTTATATAAATTTAATCAATCCATTTTCCCCCTCTCATTAAAATTCCTCACCAACCACCTTCACCAAACTCATTCTTGCCTTCTTACCAACCATCTTTAACACTTCCTATAGGTTTAGTTAAATATGTTTTTACGTTTCGTACTTTTTGATACAACGACTATACTCTAATTCCACCGATTTCCTTTTCGAAACCCTAAGCAATTTCCTATCTTCGATTCAAACTCACACATTAATTAAGACCCAATTAAATTGGTCATTAAAATAACCTCAATAGAGCCTGAAGAAACTTACCCAAACAACGTTACTTCGAAACGAACCTAGGGTTAGGAAACCCAAACTCGTCACTTTGACCTATCCGTCTTTAAACACCGATTTTAGGTACCTAAACCATGAATTAACACCAAAAATGGTTACTAATGGGTAGTACACACATTAAGCTTTCCAACAAGCCATATTTCGCTCAAATCGGAGCTCGTATGAAAGAAATATTGCGTTGGAAAGTTAAGTATGGTTCAAAAACGGGATTTAAAGAATTCTTCACGAGAAATCTTACCGAATTAGGATCTCCAACAGATTCTAGAACTCCAAATTACCAAGATTTTGTGAGGTTTAAGTATGGTTAGGGTTTTCAGGCTTTGGAATGTAAAGAAGGAAGGAAGAACGTTAGTAAGGAGGAGTGTAGAGAGAGATAGGCACATTTGTATATATATGAGTTCGGTTTTTGACAATTTTACCCCCAATCGCACTAATTCATTATTCCTTCATTTTCTCTTTCCCGATCGACTTAACCACGACCGATTTAACCACGATCGATTTTAAGTTCACACTAAGTCCTTCCCCTTCCACCAAATTATTATTTAAAATTTATTCACGAAAAATTTATGTATATTTTATATATTTATTAAAATCTTATTATTATTACTAAACTTTTAGGAAGTTACACTGATACTCTACATACATTTGTACATATACTCTGTTTTCTCTTATCTTTCAGTGACTTACCTTGCTAGAGGATTTTTTTGAAAATTTAATTTCAATTTTAACTCTAGCCCATAGGCTTAACTCTAAGATCACTTGATCTTTAATATCACTCTAGATTCAAAGATCTTATACTCTAGATCCGAAGATCTTATACTCTAGATCCAAAGATCATATACTCTAGATCTGAAGATCTTATACTCTAGATCCAAAGATCTTAACTCTAGACCCTTGCAAGTAGCCACATTTCTCTATTAAATTTCATATGAAATGAATTCTCTTAAAATTTATTAGTCATAGTATTAAACTTCTATAAAAATTTTGGCTTGACCTTTGGTAATTTTTAACATACCAAACATCAATAATCATTGAAAAACAATCACAATTAATCAATCAATCACAACAACACTTCGACTATAGGCAACCGTGGCAATGGTGCAACTCTTCCACGCCACATCAACAACTCACACTCTAGCAAATCTCTAATATTTATCCTCAATCTCAATATCCATCATATAATATAACATTGATATAAAAACATATATATAAATGAAGTAAGTTCATCCAAGAACTCACGCTTGGGATTATGCTTACCGTCTCCTCTAGGCCCTATTCACATTTTATAATGTTTAACATTGAAATAATACAGTTATACAACCATTTCATATGAATGCATGTAATGTGTTAATGCTGTCTATTTTTAAATTTTAACTCTATTTTGTTCTGATAATATCCTCTTCAATTTACATAAAATCTCAAAAAATACCATGTAATATATACTTTCATATATTAAAAATAGTGCTTCTTGGAAAACTATCAATTCAGTCTCTAACTATCAGTTTTATACGTAACAACTAGACTTGCCAGAATTATATCTCTTCCTATCTAGTTTTGTCATTAATTACAATTCAATGGCTAAAAAACTTCTAAGTATTTTCAATATATTTTTCCATTGTCTTTAACCTCTTTTAGTTTACCTATGAGCTTTTTAGATCACGTGGTTCAACCTACAAAATTCACAATAATTCATACGACTTGTTCACCTTTTCCACTACTACACCTCTTTGTTTCTAACCTGCTTTACCATTTTTCATATTTCTCTCGATATACTAATCAAAATGATCTGATTCTTTTTTCTATCGATTATAGACATCTAAAGGTTTTGTTTTCATACTTGATTGTAATTTTTACAGATATGCAACTCCATTTTTTGATTTTACAACTTATGGGCTTAATTTCCTATCAAAACAGAATATTATTTTCTGTCGATTTTATTCTCTAAACTAAAAAATCCAAACAATAGATATAATTTTTATAAAATCATATACAAATCCATATTCGTTACATAAAAATTCCATAATTTAATCTGACCTCTAACTAATTTTAAAATTTCTAACAATTGAAGGTATAAAATCTAAAAATCATGAATGAAGAACTCACCTTGATTTCTATGTGCTTTCAATTGGTGTTCTTATTCAACCTTTGATAAAAAGTTTCATAATTTCATTTGGAACCCTAAAATATGGAATTCTGGAGGAAATGTTGAAATTAAATGTGTTTAGGTTTTGAAGAATGGGAAAGAATCAGGTGAACGTGGTATTTAAAAAGGAACTTTTGTCCTTTTCATTAAAGTTATCATTCTTTAACTAAGTTTTCATTTTAGTCCTTTTTCTTTCACTCTAACCTTTATAATCCCTTGTCTCTTATTCTTTTTATTCTCTCTCTAACTAATTAATATAAATAATCTATCATTCTCTAATTATATGCATGTTAATGAAATGCATGCCGGTTTTAAGGTTTTAAGTATGTTTAGCAACTTTTTCAATCAATTTCCTTTGCTCTTTTCCCTCTAATTCTTTCTCTATTAATTAAATTATTATAAGTTTTGTATTTAACTCTATTTATATTCCTCTTTCATTCATCAAATAATTTAATGAATGCACAATCAAATATGCTCTAATTATATACATGTTTATGGAATGAATGTTAGTTTTAGGTTTCAAAGTGTTTAGGTTTGAGATTTGACATCACACCCATCAAGCAAGTCTATTTACATATTTGAATTATCAATACAATACATAATAAGTATAAAACACTTACCTAGTACTCCCATAAAGTCGGCATAAAACCAACTTCGATCTGAGCTCCGAATTTAATCTCCTATCAAATAATTTTCCATACAATTACATTAATCAATCAGTACATATATGTATTTAAACATATTTACACTTAATTGAATAAACCCCTCTTCTCTAAACTCTCCAATTTCACATGCTGTGTTCACAAGTTCTGACTAAATCTTCATAACCTCTATATTTACATATCTATTAACTATTAAACACCTAATCTTACTTAATTCAGTAATTCATCCAACATGCTTCAATTTGGAACTTCAAAATCAAAACCCCTTTTCTACCCACAACACTGCCAATATGTACTCAACATATAAAGAATAAGGATTTACCTTGGATACAACTGTTTTTTCGTGAAAATCCATCCCTTTTAGCTGAGAATCGACCTTCCAACGTCTTCTAGGGTTCTATGGTGTTTTAAAGAAGTTCTGTACTTTTTGTTTAAGAAAAGAAGACTTAAATTGAACCAGCATTTTATTTCTAAATGCCACGACCATTGGCACAGGTCGTGCCATCAAATCGTGCCAAACATTTCATGGCACGGTCCAATAAGTTTAAACACGATTCATGCTTATTTCTTCCTTCATGGCATGACCAACTAAAGTAAAACACAGTTTGTGCTACATTTTCGTGCCAAACATTTTCTAGCACAATTCGTGCCATTTTTTTTGTGCCAACCCTTTCAATTTCTCAATTATGGCGCGATCCAACAATTACAAGCACAACTCATGCTATTACTCGTGCCATTCATTTCCAATTCATTTTCATCCAATGTACTTTCAATTTTAAGCCTATTTGTCATGTTATCTTATTTTTATATTTTCAGGATGTTACAGTTTAAACATTTTATATGGCATCAAGTTTATACTAGCGCCTAAATCAGCTAAGGCTTTCTCATACAATAAACTACCAAAAAAGCAAGGTATAGTAAAACTTTTTGGATCTTGTAGTTTTTTTGGCAACTTGTTCTATAGAATTGCAGAACATTCCTCACTTAGAGAAACAATGGATATCTCCTCCACTTGCACTTGTTTGACAGCAATTCTTTTAGAAACCAAACGTATTTGGGCATCTGTGACAAAGTCTCGACAAAAGAAATGTTAATATGTAATTGTTTAAGTTTGTTGAGAAACTTACCAAACTGTGCATCCATACGCTCTTTGTTCAACCAAGCCTAGTATGGGATCCTGGGTTTATATTCCAGAAGTGACTCCTTGGTTACAGTTTCTGACAGAGGTGAAGTTGTATCCTTCTCATCGTCTCTCGGAAAGGTCTTAGTAGGCACCTGTACAGATGTGCCAGACGATGCATGTTGCCAGGTAAAACATTTGGCTATCTTTTCGAGATTATCTTTGCCAATTGCCCCACTTGCTTCTCTAAGTTGTAGAGTGATGTTTCAGTGTTGTGCATTGAGGTCTCCACTGTCTGAAAGTAAGCATCACTAACTTGAATAAACTTAGAGAGAATATCTTCCAAGTTCAATTTTTGCTCCGTCAGAGGGGCCTATTGTTGATGAGTTTGTTTTGTTACTGTTGCTGTTGTTAAAAACCTGAGGATTAGTTAGGCTGCATTCCTCCTATGAAAAATTCAGATATTCTGCCATCCTGCATTGTAGCTCTGACTGTATGGGTTGTTTTGATGTTTTTAACGTGGCTGTCCTGAGTATTTGTGCACTCCATTGCATTCTTGAACACCCTGGTTATCGTCTTGAGAAACAACCTGCAAAACATAGTAAGTAGAACCAGAAGAGGGAAATGAAATGCCATCAATTTTCTTATTGAGCGCCTCAACTTGCACAGCCAAAGCACTGACTGTGCCAACATTGTAAACTCCCAGTTGTTGTACTGGTCTAGCTCTGACAGGAGCAGCACCCTATTGGTAGTTGTTCATGGCCATCTGCTCAATGAGTTCCTACGCTGCCTCTAGTGTCTTACTGTTCAGTGTCCCACCAGTTGTCACATTTATAGATTGCTAGTACCGGGATTCATACCATTGTAGAAATTCTGAACCTTCATCCAAATAGGAAGACCATGATGTGGGCAACATCAGATTAAATTCTTGAACCGCTCCTATGTGTCGTAAAGGGTCTCTACAGTTGAGCATAAGAGGAAAAATCATTCCTTAGCTTGGCTATCTTAACAGGTGGAAAGTACTTAGCCAAAATCTTTAATCCAACACATCCTAAGTATCAATGGATCCTCGTGGCAATGAGTTGAGCCATTGTTTGGTGCGCCCCCGCAAAGAGAAAGGGAATTGCCTGAGTCTAATTATATCATCTGACACCGTTGATCTTGAAGGTGTGCAGATTTCCAAAAAGCTTGATCTCGAAGATATTAGCTGCCACCGTTGGTCTAACAATGCTAAAAGTAGTGTCTGTCATGCCTAGCCGAGCATAGTCGAACTTGGTTCTTGGATTCTATTCCGTTATGGCTGGAATTACTGAGTGCTCTGACTCCGAGTTGCTTTTGCTTTTGAGATCAATTATAGCTTTATCTTTCAATAGCTTTTCGCGACGTCGAAGGAGGACTGTGCGTTCAATCTCATGATCGGTTTTGACGAGGTTGGAATTATCACTCCGCTTCATAAAACACCTGTAAACCTACAAGAACAGTCAACAGAACACACAACCAAGCGTAAACTCTAGTGAAAACAAATAAGTAACAAAAATAAAAGAAGAAAAGAAAAATAAAGTGATTAGAGTAATAAATAAATTGAGTTCTTAATATTGAACCGTCCCTGGCAACGGTGTCAAAAACTTGATACGCCAAAATGGTACTAACACCACGGCTCGGTAGGCAAGTCTACCTATCGAACAGTAGTATAGAGACCGGAGTATCGAGTGTTGATCCCACAGAGATGGACTGTTGAATCAATGGTGATTGACATTAAGATCCTCATTGTATTTTGATAATGTTTAAAATGATGATATTGATAAAGATTCATTTCAGGTTTAGAAAGGAGTTAAATTCAAAGAAATGTGCACAAATGAAAGTTGGAGAATTTAGGTTGAAGATGTGTTGATCAAATATGAAATCAAATCAAGTTGTTGCTCAAAAAATGACTCTGGACATGATTCTACTCGAGCAGGATGAAGGTTAGTCGACCAAGTGCAACTGTGAAGTCAAACAAGCATTCTAGAATCAGTTTTACTCCATTGGTGAAGGGTTTAGCCGACTAGACTCATTTTAGTCGTCCAGAAATAATTTTAGTTGAGTAAAATGATGGTTATATGACAAGAATGGAGTTTACAAGTTTAAAAACTCATTCGTAATGGCTAGTTGTGGAAAGAGGTCAAGTTAGTCGACCAAGAAGAATATTAGTCGACCAAAATCAATGCATACTCGAAAAAATCAACATAGAAGTACTAAACAATCATTATGGATCAGAATATGACCGTTGGAACTCAACGGGAAGATTGTTAGTCGACCAGAGAAGGTGTTAGTTGACCAATTTAAAGCAAAGGTGTATTAGTCGACTAAACTAGGATTTAGTCGAGTAACTGGATATTGGATTCAAGACAAAAACCTTCTAGAACTTTTTTACTCGAGCAAAACTAATATTAGTCGACCAGAATGATATTAGTCGACCAAAAAGATATTAGTCGACCAGAAGGTCCTCTACAGCAAATATCACTACTTCCAATGTTCCTAAGGACACACAACTTGTGAGTAACGAGTATATTTTCAAACGGAGGTATTTAAGGCTTCATAAACATTAGAAATGGAAGAGAACACAAGAGAGAAACATAGAGGAAAAGATTCAAAACATTCCAAACATCTACCTTGAGAGAAAAACTCATTTGAGCATAAAGATTGTATTCTTATTCTTCATTTATTTGAGCTTAAAGATTGTATTCTTATTCTTCATACAAGCTAGAGTTGTCTTGTTTAGTTTGTAAAGCTTTGTAATTTGATTCAAGAGTTCTCACTTAGCTAGAAAATGAAGTTGTAAGAGTTCTCACTTAGCTAGAAAGTGAATGTGTAAAGAGTTCTCACTTAGCTGGAAAGTGATACTGAAATCCTTAATAAAGGTACTAAGGTAGGAGTAGGCAAGGTTAGTGCCAAACCACTCTAAATCGTGTGTGTTCTTTGTTGCTTTCCTTCATTCCACCAAGCCTTAATAAAAATTCCGCAAAAAGGATCAAAGTTCAATTAGCTCTATTCAACCCCCCTTCTAGAGCTAATCTTGATCCAACAGGTTTGCATCAGATTGAGGGGTCAGAGTTGGTACAGTAAACTCTTGAGAAACTAAATGTTGTGAAAAGACGTATGCAAGTTGGTCAGGATTGTTAGAAGAGTTATTACGACCGGCATCATTGAAAGATAGAGTATGTGGTCAGAGATAGAGTTTTGTTGTGTGTTTTGCCTTGGAGTGGTGTTATTAGATTCGGGCGACACAGAAAACTGAGTCCTATGTATATTGGACCTTATGAGATTATTGAGAGAGTGGGACCACTTGCGTATCATTTGAGGTTACCAGGCGAGTTGTCCTGACTACATCATGTATTTCATGTTCTTATGTTAAAATGGTACCGATCTGATCCTAGTCACGTATTGAAAGCTCCAAAGCTGGAGATATCTGAGGAGTTGACCTACGAAGAGGAGCCTGTTAAGATTTTGGACCGATAATTGAGACAGTTATGACACCACGAGATTCTGATGGTAGTGGTTAAATGGAGTTTGAGTCTGATATGAGACGACAGGATCCGTATCTGTTTCCAAATGTTAAGTCAGAACATTGAGGCATGTTTTGATTCTGGACTTTGATGTTTGATACTATGGTATGTTGATCTAGTTAATGAGTTGGTGTTTGCGATTTTAAGTTAAGTAAAAGAATTTGAAGAGGTGTTGATTTCGATCTTTGAATGAAGGAAAAGTCTAGAAGGAGAATGATACGATCTCAGAGTGTTGCGGTGCTTGTTACGGGTATGTTTTGAGATTACAGATATGTTTATATGACTGTTTGCTATTGTTTTCCTACAAAATAGAGATTGCATTGAAGTATGGTATGTACCTAAAGTGTATCATATTTAGAATTGCTTGGGATTTGATTCGTTTTAAATTTTGGGGACAAAATTTCCTAAGCTGGGGAGAGTTGTAACGTCCTGACATTTATTTCATATAGTTTATACAGAAAAAACTTAAAACAAAATCGAATCGGGCAAGATTAGGTAAAAATTTAGAACTTGTGCTGAGTTGTACGATATCACCACGTGCACGACTCGTACTCGAGGGGTGTGTCGATTGAATATTTTAGACCTGATCGACTGTTACAACTATTTCGTTCGAAAATAAAACCAAAACCGAGCAACCTGAGCTTAGAAACCCTAAAAACAGTAAGAAGAAATATCCTAGCAAGAAACAACTGATTTTCTTGTAAATTTGGAGTGAAAGTGATTAAGGTAAGCTTATACTCTTGCTTTTGTGTGTATAAAATAGTTTTAGCTTGTTAGAAATTGTTCTTGTGAGGATTAGAAGTGGATTTGGTTGCTATAAAATATATAGTTCATGGACTTGGACTTAATTAATTCCATATAGATGAGTTTGCTCATACGGATCATGATTGAATGAAACTAAGGAAGTTAGTTAGTTGGGAAAGGTTCTAAGGAATTGAAGATTTATGATTAAGGGTTGTAATTCATGTTTCTTTGGATGAAACACGTTGACAAATAAGCCTTTAACAACTTTATATGTTTGAATTCATATAAGAGGATCTATATGAGTCGTGGATCGAAGTTGAGCCCGACGCCGACTTCATACGATAGTCGAGGCAAGTGTTCTTATGCTTACATTTTGCATTCATATGATTCGTTCATACTTATTTACGATGCAAAAGATGTTCAATGGTAGACAATATGTCTTAAATGGACTTATGTTCTAAAAATGCTAATTAAGCTAAGTGGGATTATCTTATGATCATAATAGGAATACTATGTGATCATATTTATGTTGCTTTATGGCCTAGTATTGTGTGATATGATAAAATGAACATGTTGTGTTCTCTATATGTTGTGTGATGAGTTTACATGCCTCGATTTAAATGCTATATGCTATTATACTGTATGCAAGCCATGATTAAAAGAAAGAATGAGCTATGTGTAT
>CANYCX013785182.1:0-16141 GCA_948193385.1 Breynia disticha f. nivosa
AATTAATTTACAATTAAAACGAAATATAAAATTAATATTTAAAATGAAAAATTTAAAAATATTATAAAAAATTAAATGGAACAATAAAATAAATTATATATAGAATAACATATCGTATAATATTCGTACATAATTAAAAAACTACATAAAATAAATTTATAAACTACTAAGTGGGCGGAGGCGGTGGTGGAGGTGGCCGCAGGGGAGCAGACGAGTAGTCAGATGTGGTTGCTCGTCTGGTGAAGAATAGCTACATCTGCCAGTGCATCTCTGCCACCCGCTCCTCTAGTGTCTCGACCCAAGAACACAACTGCTGGTTATCTCAGTTGAGCTCCACTGAGCACGTGGCGTCTCGACGAGGATTCGTGATCCTCTCGGTAAAATAATCTACAGCAGCATGTCGACACTGAAAACTGACCCACCAAAGCCGACCCCGCCTACGGCTAGTAGGTAGGCATCACATTGGTCCTGATAGCTGGTGCTGCCCTCCATCCTACAAATTTATATACATGTAAATTATTCTTAATTAATGAAGTGATTTGTAATTAAATAATTAAGATAAATATACTAACAAGTAATATATATAAATAAGTACCTGACAACATAGAATAGCAGGGAAGTTTCTAATAGTCCATATGACTGCAGCACACACAACAAAATTCTGTTCTCGTGAATATCATATGGAATGGACCCGTTGTACCACTCTCTTCAACTCAAGTATCAACAATTGCAAGAATACATCTAATCATTTCTTTGGACTCCTTGGACTTGGCGCAAGGGCAGTTAGAAACATAACCTCATCTTGCATACACATCGACGGATGTAAGTTATACGGTGTAAAAATAACTAGCCAACATAAGTACTACTGACCAAAAGCTCCAAATGGATTAAAAGCGTCGATGCACAAGCCCAACATCACATTTTGATAATCTTTTTTAAAATCTCCATGCACACGATTGAAATGTTTCCACACTTCGGCATCTGAAGGATGTCTCATCACTCCTTCATCTTGTACATGCTCTACATGCCATTGCATGTGACCAGCAGTGCATCTCGATGCAAATAATCTCTGCAACCAATTCGTTATCAGCAAATAGAACATCTACGCATATGGAACGAGTTTAGCCTTTCCTTGCTTCCACCTTGGATGTCAACAAATGTGACAAGAATCATTCTCCGTGTTTGTACCCCAATAAATCATGCAATTATTTTTACAAGCATCAATTGCTTCGTACGACAAACTCAATCCTTCAACCAATTTTTTCATGTCATAATGTCTCTGATAATGCTGTCTCTGGATGAGAAATGCGTCTTGCATAATCTGATAACATGTAATATCTCTGCTCCATTATTTTCAATTTAGATTTCAGACTAAGTAATTCTATTGCCACAGCTAATTGACTTATATTGCATCAAGGCGTAATGGCCTATTGGCACATTCTAACATATCGAACATACGTTGAGCCTCTGAATTTGGGTGCTCCTGCATGCATTGAACGTTCGGAACATCTTCTGCATCATTTTGCTGCTGATTATAATCAATATACATATTGGGAAGAAAACCAAAACCATCGTATACCATATGTTCCATATTCATCCTAAATTCTTTTGCCTGAAAAGCCAGAGCCTTGTCGACATTATAATTTATCTGGTTTACATCATAAGTACTACTATTGCTACCACATACATGTTGTCGAGACTCGCTCAATAACAAATTCAACATTTTCTCTATCTCTCTGTCTGCATTCCATCAATAGTAATTGCTTACAAACCTCCGGTAAATAATATGTTCTTTCACTTTCTCTGGACTTAAAAATTTTCTATTATTACACCTCGTACACGGAGAACGTAAGGACAAATTAACTGCATCGAACGTATAATTTGACATGCAGAACTCCATGAATTATTCAACGTCGATAATAAACTCATAATTCAAATATCCCTCAATAGTACGCACATACATCCACTCCCACATTCTCTTAATTAATATGAATATCTTTCAAAATTAGCCCTAAATAAATAACATAAAACTAAATAAGAAATATAAAATTTAGAAATACATAAAGCTTTGATTAAATTAACACTTATAGTTACATCCACTAAGCCTTTCAAAGAAGAAACAGTCTCCAAACAACAACCGCTCTTATGTATTCTTCTTCACGAACTACGTATTACTCAATTTGCAGTAAATTTTTAAGATACAAATTTAACCAAGTATGATCGTCTATTTATAAGAAAATATGGAGGGAAAAACTTTGTCAAAATAACGTCCACGTGGACGCAAAATAGTGTCCACGTGGATGCCAAATATTAGCATCCACGTGGACGCTGATATGGACGTTATTTTTGCCAGGATTTTTTTCCTACCTCAATGTTTATGAGGACTAATATTTAGCTATTTGCATCCAAGTGAACGCCAATTTTGGCATGATTTTCGTGCCAAAATTTCCCGCATCACTGTTGCAAGCACCGAGGCATTTAGCATCCAAATGGACATTAAATTAGTGTCCACGTGGACGCTAAAATTTTAGCATCCATGTGGACGCTAAATGTGCAAATTTAGAGTCCATTTAGTTTGGACTCTAAATTCTAGGCATAAAATTCACTGATTCTTATATTGAGTTATGAGCCACATGAAATTCTTCATTAAGACCTCCTTCTGAGATAAAAGAGTCTTTCTTACTAAGACCTCCCACTGAGATCAAAGAGTATATTCTAAGGTTTAAGAGTAGTCCTTTTTTACTAAAATCTATCTAGGTAAATTTTTTTCAACAAGTGAGAGAATTTCAGCTTGTCCTATATCACATATTACACCAAGCAATTATTAAACTATATTAATATTTGTCTAGTTATTTTGTATCCAGTCATTCCCAATAAGGTTTTACCTTTTGGGTAGATAAACTAATGTTTCACACATAGGGACACTTAGTTTTATCATTCACACTATGTCATTTGTAATTTCCATTACTATAGGTAAACCAACTAGTACACAACTTTTGATTTTACTCAAAGATATGTTGCTCATAATCTTATTGCCTTATCCAAATGATCAACACTGAGAAATCCTCGATTTGTATGGTTGATAAAAGGTTCACAAATAATCCATCTTTTAAAATGGTTTTGAAATTTTATTTTTGTACTCTCATTAGGATAAATTTTTAAAATTCTTTGCAAAATTATGAACTATTCAAAATGCCCTCATGGGTTAAAAATTCCCACTGGAATCAAGTTTAAACTCAAAAGACTCTACTCGAGCAACAAAATTTACCTCCCACTGGGAATAACTTCTTTTCAAGTCAAGATCAAGACCATCTACGCTAGTGATAGATGAGATATAAAGTTGTGACCTCAAAGCAAAAGTGGCCATGGTAGGTAATCATGTCCAAAAATGATGGTCGAAACCCTCTTTTACTCAATCTTTCTTCATCTTCCTTCAACTCCCACTCGGACGGGAGTGACCCTGGAGGGATATGGTCCTTAAAGTGATTTACTTAGTCACTTTCTCATTCTTGTATCCTTTTCACTTAGAATAAGATTACTAGTTTAATTACTCACATAGGGTAAATATTCAAAGTGAGTATATGTCACATAGGCACAACACAACTAAGTAACTTACGCAATGATACTCTTTGCGGTTTCTCGATCATCTTAGATTAAGATTTAAGGACATTGGAAATACATCTCATGATTTTTAATGGCTAATTCAAACTTATGACCAATCCACTTTCTCACAAGATGTGTAATTAATGAATTTTAAGAGAAAATATTTAATTATATGTTAACATGTGTCATCACTTATGTTAACATGTTATGAAAAAATAAAATATTTTTTCCTCCACTTCACTCTAATAATAAAGTTTTGGATAAACATCTATTTTTCAATCCTTTGCATCACTTCTACATTTTAGATTTCTCGATCTATTGCATTTATGATGTATGTCATTCCTCATGCATTCGATCATCTCCTCTACTAATATTCTTATATATAAGGAGAAAACTAATGCTCCTCGTATGTGATAAATTCAAAATTATACGATTATTACATAAATTAATCATACTCAAAAGTGATGTTAGCTCTCTTTATCACTATTACCATCACCAAGTGGTAAATTAATGAATAGCAAGAAGATTAGGTTTAACTAATGATTACCCATTTATGTCCAACCTTGACATTATTTTTAATTAGGTAATTCAACCTTTCATGAATCACCCAATTGCAATTAAGTAACTCAACCTTTCATGAGTCGCCCAATTTCAATTAGTTAACTCAACCTTTCATGAGTTGTCTAATTTCATACCTTAGCAAATTTAATGCATTAATTTTAGCTAATATGGTATGAGATCCATTTAATAGAATTACACTATCACATAGAATGTGCAAAATTATAAATAACAAGTACTGTACTTTTAACGAATTAGAGATCTTGTGGAACTCAAATTTTAAACCCATTTATTTCGAATAATCAATATATTTTTCAGAAATGATATACTAATCAAATCAATTTAGAGAAGAGAGAAAAAAATATATACACGTCTTTTTATATAAACCTCAGCCCAAAACATTTTTCAAAATACGATACGAAAGGGGAAGCTAAAAAATATAGTTTGAAACTCAATTCAAACATAAACATGCATGTATATACATATATATACAAATATACAAGATAGAAAATATCAAAATGTGAAACTCCGGAGATAGACCTCTGACGTATATCGCTGGGAAGCTCTTATCACTATAACTCCAGTCCAGTAGTAGCAGCTATCTACAATCTGCACAACATTTAAACAATCACACAGATGTTAGTATTTTCAAATACTCAATAAGTATCTTATCACAATTTAAGTACATTATATAAGAGGGTAACACAGATCGTGCTCGATGAACACGAGATTGTGCTCATCCTTTCATTCTTAGTTGGTACAGGTCGTGCCATGTAGAGCAAGAGGTCGTGCTCATTACATTTTTCCAAATTTTTTTATGAGCACGGAGCGTGCTGCTAAAATTGATCTTAGCACGAGGGCGTTCTGGTCAACACGGGGTCGTGCTGACTCTCAGAAATGCACATTCCAATTCTATTTTCAAGTCAATAGCACATAGCAAGCATTTCCAGAGGTTTATTACTTAGTTAAGGTATTGTCTATACCATTTCTCCAGTAATAACACCACTAAACCTCTTGCACATAACACATCATCCTTTACATACTAAAGTATAACACATAGCATATAGATAGCACATATCAAATTGTACATAACATATCAAATCCATTCCACACAGTATTATTCACATAGAAATGCTATCACATAATAACGCACAACACCCTCAATCATAATATCATTCCATATCATCAAATATGAGATGAATGCAAGATGGAACGAGAATGCAATGTAAATGCATTTTCACACAAATCATGATCCATGTTTTCTTCTTTTCCTCTATAGCACACAACAGAGGATGACACACAGCCGATAAAAAAGTGAGCACACAGCTCGTAAGGACAGCACATAGCATGTCAAGATTGCACATAGCTCGTGTGACACAGATTTTATGCAACACGTGAATGTATATCAAACATTCATAAATATGATTATATCCATAGCACACAACATTTTCCACATAGAAGAACATGGCATTTTAGCATTTAACAATCACATAGAAACCACAAAGAATCATATATGCACATAGCTCATTTCTTTTATGCCTTTCACAAAGGATATAATTCAGAAGAACATATCATAATGAACAATTCAAGGCATAGCATAATGAACACTTCAAGTAGAGTTGTCAAAATGTGTCGACGTATCGTGTTCGTGTCATGTCGACATACTCTGTTGACACGTTTACACGTGACACGAACACAACACGATTAATAAACGGGTCAGAATTCCAAACACGTACACGACCTGTTTATTACACAGGTTGACACAACCCGATACGTTTAACACGATTATTATATAATTATTCATTGACACGTGAACCTCTTTATTAGATGTTGAAATGACGACACGACACGACCCGACACGATTATTATATAATTATCCAACATGCCCAACACGACCAACACGACCCGACCCGACCCGACACGACACGACACGAATAAAACTGAAATCAAATTGTTCTTACAAAGTCATAAATAGTCAAATTACAAACAACTTAAATCAAGATTACGAGAAACAGACAGAAAAAATCCTGCATTGAGAATTCATTTATACTTTCATTAAATCAAAATTACGAGAAATAGAAACAGAATCCTCAAATTTCATTAATATGCAATAAAAGTTGTGCACTTTCTAACACATACACCAGGAAGAATCACAAAAATAATCTATAGACAGAAAAATCGTGCATTGAGAATTCATTTATACTTTCATTAAATCAATATTACGAGAAATAGAAACAGAATCCTCAAATTTCAAGTAGTCCAATATTACACTAACTGAAAATCCAGAAAGCCTCATCTCTAGAACATAACCTCTTTTATGCTGCGGATATTCTGAAACTCCCGAGATGGGTTGGATCGGTGTGGATTCGGAGATGGGTTGCGGTCTGCGTGTAGTCTGCAGGGATGGAGAGTCGACTGCAAGCACTGCGGGCTGTTGGGCGTGGAGGGGAAGGGGAGAAGATGGAGTGCGACCTGCAGTGAGGAAAGGTTGCGGTTAAGGGAGCCTGCGGTGAGGGGAGAAGGACTGCGGCCTGTAGGAGGAGAGGGCTTGCAAGGAGCGGTGAGGAACGGGCTGCGTGGAGGGAGGTTGCGGTGAGGGAAGGCTGCGGTGAGGGTGTTGTCGGCTACAGGGAGGGGAGGTTGCGGGGCGTTGAGGTCAGCTGCAGAAATTGCGAGGTTATGGATTGTTTTAGAATTAGGTTTTAGGTTAGTTTGTGTGGTAAAATGGAATTGGGTATAGTATTTTTTTTAATAATATTTAAACGGGCCGTAAATGGTTTTTATACGTGTCGTGTGAATGTATGACACGTTTACCCGTTTATGTTAAACGGGTTAGACGTGTCATAAACGTGTCGACACGTTTATGACACAAACACGCTTTATTTTGGCGTGTCATAAACAGGCCGACACGTTTATGACATGAACCCGTTTATACTAAACCCAAACCCTCCTAAGAGCGTGTCGTGTCGTGTAATTGTGTCGTGTCAATTTCTGACAGCTCTAACTTCAAGGCATATATCCACAAAGCACATAGATCATAACCACAAATGTACAATTAACAATCACATAGCAATCAATTATGATCATGAGATCATTATACTTAGTTTACTTAGCATAAATAGCAACCAAGCCATTTAGAACATATCTCTGCTATCATTTCAATTCATTTGCACCCTAAAAAAGTATAAATTAATCATACAGATGCAAAATGTAAGTGTAAGAACACTTACCTCGAAGTGTGTGCGAAGTCGGCTTTGGCTCAACTTTGATTCAAAGCTCATATAATTCCTCCTATACGAAATTAAACATGTAAAGGCTGTTATTACTTAATCTTAACTTGTTTCACACTTAGAAACATTAGCCACAACCCTTTAACTTAATTCCCTTATTCTCAGAAACCTCACAAACCATCTACTATCAAAAGTTCGCACCAATCATGATTTGAAATCTCATAATTCATTCTCATAAATCAAATGTCCATAACTCTCACCTTTTGGGTCATTTCTAACGTGCCTTAATCATTCTCACTTAAAGTTTGTCGAACATACGTGAAGATTACTTAATTCTCCATTAAGTAGGTTCACCTTTTGAATCTTTCATCTTTACGAAAAGTGAAAAATTAGTAGTAGAACATGAAACTCTAATATACTTCTCACTTGTGTGAGATTGAATATTGTATTATTCAAAGGTGCAATCCTTTGATGGTCAAAACATTTCTCTTCATGAAATATCTCAAACACACATTCATGTTCATTCGACCTCACTTAGATTTTTTCATTTCTTTCAATTCTTAAGAATTTTTTTAAATTCTTAAGTCCTTTATTTTCATTGTCTTAGTCTTGAACTCATCAAAAATAAGTTGTCATTCTAAAATTGACTTGAAATCACCAAGATTCTCTAGCATTGATCAAGTCATTGCTGAGAAAAATCAATCAAGTTGACAAACTTCAGCATTAAGATTGCTCACACAGAATATGGATTTTGTGCAACTTGATTTTCTCCTAACTACTTGACCAGGAATCAATAACAACTCCTCGGAAAAAATTCCTTTTAGTTGACTAAAACTAAATTTACTAAGTTTAAAGATCATATAAGCACTTAACTTTTGATCACTATGCATTTACGTTTCCTTAGATGGTTAATAGAATGTGATCCTACGATATAATGATACATGCATAAATACTTAGTAATTGCATTTATTCTTGCCTTTAGTAAATTAATTCGGACAATAAAGTACTTCCATTTCATGTCACATAGGAACTAATGTCCAAGTTACATTGAGAACTTATCATATCCTTGAATTTAGGCACACCCTTAATCCAATGGCTTAAAAGCTCTTGGCGGTTATTTTCAATTGGAAAACTTATCTTCAATCTTTGTGATTATTGTTTTTAGCTTGACCAAAAACACATTTGTCTAGATCAAAACTAATTGACTTTGGTAGAAATAGTCATCATTTATGACACAATAAATAATCATAGAAAAAATAATTAACTATTTAAAACAAGAAAAAATAAATAAGCAATGTACTAATTTTTTATTTCGTCTATGCTTTTTCCAAATTTAGATTAGAATGACAAATGTTCTAGTTGTTTGGTTCTAAATCATTACCTCTTAATGAACTATGTTCATTATATTTTTCTTTCAGTTGTTACATACTCAATATTTACTAGGGAAATATGCCTAGAATAATCAAATATGAAAATTAATTAATTAAGGTGTACTGTCGTTTTGGCTAATTCAACAAACTAATTGTCGACTAATGAACATATTGAACCAAATAACTTTAAGAGTTTGAATTATATTCAACGCATGCGTCTATCGTTGATTTAAACTCTTTGTTGAATGCATAAGAGAAAAACACTTGGTTTTCTCTATGGTTGACTTAATAGCCAAGAGAGAAAGAAAAAGAGTAAATTTTTCGCAGAGAAAAAAAATATGTTCTGCCTTTTCATTTTAGTAACTGCTTCTCTTCTTAGGAAACTACGATTTTTTAAATCCTTATATACGTTAACAAATTACCTATTAAATCCTCATGGATGGACCCACTAATTTCAACTTCCTCTTAAAAATTATGTAATAATATTTGTTTGCTTTAACTATCCCTAGTTTTTAATTAAAATCAAACACATTTATTATTGAACTTATCTTAGACACTAATTTGAATGTTTTCGAAAATTGTTTAATTCACGTAAAACTTATATTTTTGTTGATTAAAATTTAAACTCGGATGTATTTATGTTATTTCAAACGAATCTTCAACATTAGATAACATACCTCGGAGATTATATATATAATTTACATAGAATTAATATAAGACTTGCATATATATTTAATATTTCATCGAATTAATCTTAAATAAAAAAAATTGCATACCTTGAAATTTTCATAAATCACTTAGATTTATATCTCTACTGATATGATATGGATTTTTACGATTTAATGATACATAATCATCTATTAATTATAATTACTTACAATTAATTTTAAATTTTTACTAACGCATTGCATTTTCAAAATTCAAAAGAAATAAATTCTGATACATAGTCAAAACCATAAAACATACTTAAAAAAACACGATTTTTAGGAAATAAAATCTCACAAAATTTTTACATCAAACGCTTTGTATTTTTATTAACAAAATTCTTAATTAACGAATAATCAAGAAAAATTACTTCTAAATATGAAAAAAATACAAAACATATACCAAAAAATCAGAATTAATTAAAAAGAAAGTGGTAAAAATTTTCTCGCAGAAATAGTGACATGCGCCTACACACACCTCTTCTTTGGTGGCACATGAAGCCCACATGCATTGCGCATATAACAAAGGTAGCGTACTATTTGTACATGGTCGACACATGTCCATTCCGGTTGGATGTCTGCTCTGGTCAGCCAAGGTCTAAACCGGTCGGTCAGGTGTTCGGTTTGGCTTCTATTGGGTTCGTTTAGGTTATGATTTGGTTGGTTGAGTTTTCTTCACAAATAAAAGTCAAACTTGTTGACTTTTCAAAAAAAAACTCCAACAATATAAACAATAAATTAAATAAAAACTTACTTGATTATCGCAAGAATTGAGATCTTTGAAAAACAAAACTATGGCTCCTTCTACGGGCACGATTGTCGAGTTAAAAACGTTTATTTTTGTAATACTTTCTACTGAATGATTGGATGAACAACGAGCTTAGAGAAAAGAATTCTTCTTCTTTTCTTTGTTCGTGAAAATTGATTCACCCCTCCGTTTATAATTTTTTTAAATTTAGCTATTTATAATATAAGAAATTACGTCATAAGTCTCTTAGTTTGACAAACTATTATCAGTTAAATTGTTTAGTCGTGCACGAACCTTTAATACCAACAAAATAATAGAATTTTTGAGTACACAATATTACACTATAAAAATATTAATTTAATTTTATAATATTGTATTTAATAAAAATAACATAACTCAAATATAACACAACCAACACTAGTTAATACATCTAACTTCGAATTGGGTTAGAAACACAAGAACATTCAATTAGCTAGAATTAAAGAAAAAGTCTTCAATTTGGGTTAGAAACACAAGAACATTCAATTAGCTAGAATTAAGGAAAAAACTCTTTTGAGGCAAATCTAACAACCCTATTCTACTAAACTTGATGATTACAAAATGGTAGGAATCGAGAAGTTAATCTTCCATAATAAAATTAAGTTCATCATACAAAAGGCCATAATGTCTAATCAAACTTACCTTCCAATTTGATAAAGCCAGAAAATAACAAATGTTGAAAAGACAACACAAATTGCTCAATAAAAATCAAAGATGATCCGTCTCCGTAAATATTGGCTTTTGCCCGTAAAAAACCTACTGCTGACCTACCAACTTTACCCATGGATTTGCTGTTCTAACTACTCTCATTACACAACAACAGCTTGTCATCACTGCTAATACTCATTTTTATTTCATAATGTTTTCCCACTATATCTTGCTAATTGGGTTGCATAATTTTGATAATATTCTTTTAACATTTTGTATGTTTATTTGTGATCTTACTATTTATTGTTGAGCTACAACCTGTCAAATTTGCTGATCGTACTTTACAACTAATTAAATTAACTATGGATCCAAAAAATTTTTTATAAAAAGTGAAAATATACAAATTAAAATAGTATAGGAATATGTATGGTGAGAGAAGCGATATTAAAAAAATATATTGTAAAAATAGTACTACAAAAATAGACACGATAAAATAGAACAGACCGCCATCTCCACACCCATATTTCCGTTACTAAAATCAACAAACTTGTTCGTCTAATTGTTTTAACTAATGCTCCCTTTGTTCCAAAAGATTGTCACAAAATAACACTTTAGATGTCTCAAAATAATTATCACTCCTTGATCTTTTACACAACTTTTCCTAAAATAACATCATAAATCGAGCTTGGAACCAAAATATGTTTTAATGACTTTTGTTTAATTCTCATGCAACTATACTTCAAATGTACTATTTGTAACAGGCCATCTTGACCTCATTTGAGACTTCAGGCAAAATAAATAATGTTACATGTTTTTACATTAATAAAATTATAATTATAATTTTTTTGTACTCTCTTTATTTCGAGCTTGGAACAAAAATATGTGATCATAAATTGAGGTTAATTTTTTTATAAAAACTCTTTTTGAATTTTTTTAATATTTCTAATTTTATATTTAACATTTTTTATTCTTGTTTTTTATTAGTAAAATCACTTATTATATCCTTATTTTAAATTTAAAAAATAATTACTTATTGTATATTTTTTATAAATCATGAGTGAAATGCCCTACATGAATAAGCAGTTTTATTTTTACATATTTTTCCATAAAAATATGCATTTGTATAAAAAATTTTGAAAATTTTGAACAAAAATTACTATAGTAACTGATTTTTTGTAAAATAATTTGTGTTAAACTTATTATAATCGTCTCATGTTATTTTCTATCAAATATAACTAAAAATTTAAATTTATATCGTTTGTATCTTGTCATAAATATATATTTACAAATTATATTATCGTGTTAAAAATTAACAACTTTAATTTTTTGTGGCCCTTAATACTATGTGGCACTAGGCATAGGCCTTAGTGGCCTATACCTAAAGTCACACATGATTTTCAATATCATTAATTAAAGATAAATCAGTACCACCGAACGCGTAAATCAACTGGTGTGAGGTTGTTTTAGCTTAATCAGAAATATCGAGTTCGAGTCTTGAGTACGCAGCTGTGTTAAAACTCGGTTGGGAGAGCGTTATTGCTTTTGTGGTCGCCCTGCTCGAACAAGAATTAGTCTAAAATGCTCAGAATACCTCTTGGTTGAGACTAAAAATTAAAAATAAATCAGTAACTATTTTATTTTTCTTAATATTTGTGGCAAAAAATGACTTTCATTTTAGATCGGAAGAAGTATAATATAAAACAGCTAGTGAAATCCTAAATTATTCTTAGTGCCAGCATTTGCCACTTCCCATCACATCAATATCATTATCAAAACTAATGTTGGAAATTAACCCCTTTGGTTGGTTGGTTGATTCTGTCAGTTAAAAATGGTCGGATTGCATTTTACTATTAAAGGTAAGAAAAGCATAAAGAGTGAAAGATTCCAGCTGTTTATAGCTAAAGCAGGATATAATTCCATGCTAAAGTTTGATTAATTATTTAGTATGAAAGGGCCTTGAAAAAAGGGTCATAACCAAGACAATAATTGAAGTTGTGATGTTGTCAAATTTAATTGTATCCGCTGATGATGGAAAATACTGCTTATGCTCCGTTTGTTTATCGGAAATTAATTTTCTACGAAAAATATTTTTCATGTTTCAAAATTTTATTTTTCAGAATTATATTTTCTGGTATTTCATACTCAAATATTTAAAAATATAAAGAAAAATATAATTTTATATTTTAGATAAGAGAAATATTTTTTAAAAAGTATGCTAAAAATAATAATAAATTTTTGTTGATTTTTAAGTTATTATTTTGTTGACTGATTTTTTATTGGTAACAAATATTGGAAAATTAGAAAAATATTTTTTCTAAAAATGAATTCCTCCAAACAAACGAACCCTTAACTATAAACTTCGGTTTTTTGTCGATGCCAAACTCTATAAGGGCCCTTTTCTATTTTTCACACGTTGATGATGGCAATGGGTAAGATAAGAGTAAAATATATCTATACTCTACTCATCAAGTGGGTAGATAATATTATTATCTATGACCTATCCGTTCAGTATCTATTTTTTCATTGGATATTCATTACCCGTAGTGTAAATTTAATTAATTAACTAAAAACATACTATTATTTTGAAATATAAATTATTAAATAGAAATTACACTATAAATTTTCATTCCATAAAGATTTCATTTTAGTACTAGCACAAATATTGCAATGCAATAAAATTAAAACAGAAAAAGAAAGAAGAAAGTAATCTGAATCGGTGAGGGAGGAGATTATGGAACGAAAGACATCAGAGGAAGAGTTTGTAAAGATAATGAGTGAGGTTGATTTGAATAGTCGAGCTGTGTAAACTGTAAAAGTAACAAAAGATGAGAGAGATATTACATAGATATTAGATTGAGACATGAGTATGGATGCTGATAATGGGTGCGAGTATGAATACAATGGGTACTGGTGTATGGGTATAGGTAGGATAAAGTTATATTCATACCCTACTCACATCCGTATACTAAAATGCGGGTAATATCCATACCAATACTCATCTCCGGTTAAAACGGATAATATCTACATTGACTGGATACAGGTCAGGTCGGGTCAGTTTGGTACCCATCTGGTTGGATGTAGATTATCATCCCTAATCAATAGATGTGATTAAATTAACAACTATACTATCATTGGGTCATCTGTCAAGAGTCTTTTTTTATTATTAAACTACGTGATTTATTTATTCGCTTAATCTTTTCACTAAATTCTGGTTTTTTTTATAAATATACCATCCAATCTAATTTTTCTCTCTCACAAACAATTCTTTTTGCTCTAGCTCTAAAATTTCTAATGAAATCTAAAACATCTTCGATCTAAATTCCTAGATGAAAAATGTAACACCCTCAAATTGAAGCTCTTAAATAGGTATAATCTAGTCCAAACCATGTTAGTAGAGTTAGGAGTTAAGAAAGAATCAAGGTAAAAGGAATTGGAGATTAAAAACACTGAAAATGTGCTTCTTAACTTGAGTAACGTACGTTAGTTGTTGGAATAACGTACATTATTCAATGACTGACATGAATAACGTACGTTAATCCATTGAATAACGTACGTTATTCTGGGTCTGATTCCCAGAATAGCGTATGTTGACTAACCTATGTTAATTTCCTGCAACCTATGTTATTAGAACCTATATATACTTCATTTATTATGGGAAACAACCCAAAACCGACCCAAAAACACTCCAAAACCCTAAAAAACTCTCCCAACACACACCAACAACCCTCTATGGTTCTCTGCACATCAGAAACTCCTAAACCCCTCGTAAATTCCATCTATCAACGCATCAATCCATCTCTCCCACCGAATCTCATTCTTGTTCAGGTTAGAGGAAAAACACCGATTAAGGTAAATTTGCTAATCTTTGAGTCAAACTAAGAGAATGGAGAATAGTTAGTAGGTTTAGAATGCATTGCTAGTGGAGAAAAACAAATTGTAAGTAGAATCAAAAAGCGATTTAAGGTTAGGGTTAGGAGTGAGAGGGACTTTAAAAGAAAAAAGGAAAAACTTAAGATTTTCTTCAAATAGTAAGAGGTTGTCTAAACATTAACATTTCGAGCATTTTGAACAAATTGTGTGGGAGCCAAAGCTGCGGAGGAGCTGGAGTGACCACCAGAGAAGATCACTTAGATTTGGAGGTAAGTATATGATCCGTCACTTACTTATCCATATCTAGTCTCTTGCATGGTTAATTATGTTGGCTTGAGTGTGTAATTAACATGTAACTGCGAATTAGAAACCCTATGCTAAGAAATGTTGTGTATATGCGTGTGTATGCTTATATGTAAAGGGATAACCATGATTGTATGATGTGTCTTGATATGTTAACGTGTTTGAGTGATGTGTTTGATAGTGTTTTCATGAACTGGACTAAAGGTTATGAAACTATATGGAGAAAATGAAGGCATGAAATGTTGTGTTTGAGTGATGTGTTTAATAGTGTTTGATAGTGATATGTGTTTCCTTTGCTTTAGTATGGTATGAAACTATATGGAGAAAATGAAGGCATGGTAAGATTTGGTAGTGTGGACTAACGGTTATGAAAAGGTGTGTGTGTTATATGCATTCATGACATTCTTTTATGTGACACTTTTACGTGGTAGAATGGGCGTAGGAACATGAGATAAAAAGGGCACACATATGATGTTTGAGAATGTGGAAAGTACAGTGTATGCCAAACCTTGGTTGCACAACTTGGATAGAAATATCAGTGTGAGACTGAGCAATTTTAAGCACACATGCTAGGGATTAGAGAGCATCATGTGAGACTGAATAATTTTAAGCGCATCGATGCTCTGTTGATCAACTTATGTAATAATGGAAATGTTAGTACTATAATTCTAAGCACCTGTGCCATGAATGGAGGGTGTTATGTAAGACTGAGTAATTCAAAGCACAACAGCACCCGTTTGCACAACAAAGAGCGACAGAGGTAATGCATGTAACGCCCTCCATTTTTTGGTAATTTTATGAATTTTTAAATTATTTCATTAATTATGCGAATAAAATTTTTTCAAATTATATAAATTAATATTGGTGGGAGTGTGTGGGATAAATTAAGACTTAAAATTTGGTGAAGATAGGAAAAACTGAGAGAGAGTAAGTCGAGGGAAGGCAGCTTGTTAAGACGGGGGTAAAACCGTCAATTCCAAAAACCTTATATAAAACTCTTCCTATCTCTCTAACTCACTCTTCACTCACTTGTTTCATTTTCAAAAACCTAAATCGATTTTTGAAAAC
>CANYCX013785897.1:0-10952 GCA_948193385.1 Breynia disticha f. nivosa
AAATTTTATGTTTTTCGGTTAAAGGTTTACGGAATCATAAACTACAATGAAAACCCAACAAAACCCTACTAAATGCACATAATTTCCCTCACATTTCAGCTTAAAAATAAGAATTTACCTTTCTTCCTCTTAGCTTTCCAACACTAAATTGAAGAGGAAATCAGATTCATTGTTAATCTGCTGCAATCTAGTGTTTGTTGAGAGTTTTGATTGTTGGAAGGCCTTAGAATTGTGGTTTGAGGGTTTTGGGAAGGTTTGAGAGTGTTTGGGAAAGTTAAGCTCGGAATATATGTGTTTCTCTCTCTTTTTGGACGAAAACAAGCTTTTTAATTTGAACACAAATGTCCAGAATAGCCTTGGGAAATGGCCTCTTGCCGTTTCCATGGCCGTTCCATCATGTTGTACTGCCAATTGGCCTAGAACGACCATAGGAAATGACTTTCTAGGCCGTTCCTGTGGCCGTTCCCAGCCATAGGTTTGTCCGTTTCTCACTTTTTGACTTCCTTCCATTTCTTGACATCTATATCTCTTATACATACATACTTACCACTTATAATAAACATTATTCCACCTAAATTTAGGCATTTCCTAACATCAATTAACATGAACTAACCATTTGTCCATCACACATTAGTCCGACTAAAAGTGGACAAATTTCCAGGGCATTACATGACCCTTTCCCTTCTTCCTCCCTCCTCACGCACGCTCGTCTTCCTCCTCTCCACGCAGGCCATGTTGAACGGCCACCGTGTTGACGTTTTCACTACTGCACTCCTTCTCTTACTGATTTTGAATGAGGATGGATTTTGATATGCGTAACATATATTTAGGAATCAGAACGAAAATTTGAATGTCACTAGGAAGGTGAGCTTAGTGGGATTTGCGAGTTAAGTGTACTTTTGATGCTTACCATTGTATGCTTTGCCTTGGTATGGTTAAGTGTATGTGATTAATGTTTCTTTGTTGAAATGGTAGCGAAATTTTCTTGAATGCCTTTATGGGATTTTTTTGGAATTTTGTGAGTCTGTGGTTGATATGTGTTGACTTGTTTATGAATGTTAATGATGATGGTAAGGCACTATGGAAATGTTTTATTAATAAAATTGAATGTAATGGTGAGTTGCTTAAAAGTAAGTATGAAAAGAGATGTGTTTATGAGTTATGTGGCAGAATGCACTTGAAATGCTTGGCTTGTTACTTATGTGGTGTTGAGCTTTGTTTAATATGTCAATTGTGTGGGATCTATGCATAAATTTTATGGTTGTTTCTTATCATAAGTTGGCATTTTATGAAAGTATGTTGGCATTTTATGAAAGTATGTTGGCCCATGCCATGTGATAGGTGTTCATGGAGATATGTGCATGTTTATGTTGTTGTGGAACGACAATGTGTTGACTTATGTGTGCCAAATTCTATTATTGAGAATGTTTGGCTTATGTTGTGAATATGGGATGATTAATGTGGAACATTCATGTGAATGTGATATTGTGGAATTGTGAAATGAAATTGGAAATGCATGAATTGCGTTCACACATGTCATTATTGGCATTACATGAGCACGATTTGTATGTTTATGCGTTGAGACATTAAAGGGAAGATGAGTTATTCTTCCACATGATAAAATGAGGATTAGCCCAATTTTGAACAAAAGAGCATTGCTCTTGTTGTCAATTTGAGAGGGATTTATCCCTCTAGAGGTCTTATACCGAGCGAGAGCTTGATGCTGGGCTAGGCCCGAGGAAAGAGCAAGTGAGAGCTTGACTTGTGAATGGGAAGGCGAGATGTCCTCCCACATGGATAAAAAAGGGTTTAGGCCCATAGATGAAAAAGAGTGTGGACTCTCTCTTACAAAAGGAAAGGCTCTAGAGCATTGCATTCGTGTGGTTGCATTAGCATTATCATGAATGCATTCATTCATTCTTCATCATTGTTTAATTATATTGTGAATTTGGAAGGATCAAGGATATGAATGAATACATGCGTTGTTGTGGTTTTGAGCATGAAATGGTGCTATGGATTTGACAATGAGTTGAGTGTTTGATGTTTGAGTTATGATTTGATTATGGATATGTTGATTTGGCCTTGTGGCTTGTTTGTTATTGCGTACTCTTGTATGTGTTATACGATTGTGAAGACCTTGTTGGTTATGTTTTGGTGATATCGTGATTTCTTGCATAACCTATGGAACTTATGCTTGTGGAATTATGTTATGGTTGGTGTTTGAATGATGGTAAAGAGGAATAAGATATATGTGTTCAGGAATGACATGAATCAAGTATGTGTGTGTTGAATGATTTGCGTATGATTATGGAACTTTGGATTTTCAAGTGGCCTGTGAATGAAAGTAATATGTTGTGCATGTTCTTGGTAATTGATATGTGTAATGGTTTAATGAATGCTTATTGAAAGTTGAGAATTTGTGGGTTGCATGGTTTGCATATGTGGTTTATATGTTGTGACTTAAAAGGGAATGGATTGTTGAGTAATTGGGGAAAAAGAATCGAATGTAAAATGAACGAATGATGATTATGTGCAAGATTGTGTTATGAACAGATCGTAATGTATGTTAAGTTGTGTTGTGGTTATGAAATGAATGAAATGGTTAAATGAGAGTTCAAGGTGGTTATTATGATATGATTGGATGTGGTATGAAGTGTGTAAGCCTTGAATTGAACTAAAATGTGTGCAATTGGTTTCTTGAATGACTTAACGTATGTTAAATTGAACATTAACGTACGTTAAGAGTGAATAACGTACGTCACCTCCCTAGTAACATACATTATTCTTGGTTTGGAAAATAGGAAGGATGGATGATGAATAACGTACGTTAGGGTATGATAGACATACGTTAATTGTGCCCATAATACCTAGTTTTAACCAGAATAACGTACTAATGAATATCTGAAGAAAGTAAGTGTTCTAGGATGAATTCTTTAGCAATTAAAGCACCTCAAGGAATGTATTTGACATGGCAATGGTGAGCCATTAAGGGATTAAGGCGTGAGCACGCCCCGTGTTGGATGAAGATTCCCCTGCACTTCATCTTAACAATAAGAAGTTTTTCACTTACTGAGTATTTTATATACTCACTCCTATATGTTGTTTTAATGTTGTGCTGGTTTAGGAGGATTTCCACGAGCAAGGTTGATGGAGCATGTTTAAAAATAAACATGGGTTGGATTTTTAGGATTAATTAAGAAATGTATTTCTTGTAGTTTACATAAGCTATTATACTTATTGTATGGTACATTTGTAAATCCACATGTGCATGTATATTATTTATTCGAGCATTGTTTCTTTAAAAAAAGGTTTCCAAAATCGGTGTTTATTCGAAAATGAGTTTTATGAATTTAGGGTTCACAAAGTTACCATTGGTCTAACAGGTTGATTGTAGACCTTTTATGGAATAATTTATGAGTTTGAAAGGATTCTCAATCATTTTAGCCAACATACTCTAAAAATAGATGAAGAAATTATTGTTTCTTCTATAATGTACAAATTGTCACCTTCCTAGAGAGAGTTCAATCGAACTCTAAAACATAAAAAAGAGAATATTTCTCTTGATGAACATGTTAACTACCCTCGTATAGAAGAGGAGTGTCGAATGAATGAAAATAAAAAGGTGTAGATTTAGGTGAAAGTACCTGAACCTAAAAAGAGGAAATTAGGTGAAAGAGGAGTGCAGTGTATATTCTTTGGATATGCACAAACAAAGTAAGGCGTATCGATTTATGGTAATTGAGCCAAATGATTCAATTTTAGTTAATATTGTGATTAAATCAAGAGATGCGAGTTTTGATGAGAATACATTCAAATTTATCGTAAAAAATATTCCTGAACAAAATCCAAAGAGGATGGAGGTCATAGAAGAAAATGACGATGACCAAGAAATAGCAGAAGTTTCTAAAATTTGAAGAAGCAAAAGACTTAAGAAGGTTAAGAGCTTTGTTTTGGAATTTTTACCTTTTTAGTAGAGAAAGTAGTGAAACATTGATTAGACAAATTTTGTACTAATTCAATGTGGAAGATAATTCTCAATCATATGAGGAATCAATAAAAGATTGTAGGGATGAAGCCGGGATTAAAAATTTTATAAAGGTCTCTTTGTCATGACATATGAAATACAATCCCATTAGTATTAGCGTTGGCGCATATTACTAACATTGGCGTGTAAGGTTCCATCTATAACAATGTGGCTTTTCTCCTGAGATTAAAGGTTATTAGTTGCACATAGTGACAATGAGGGAAAATAACAAACTCAAATTGAAAAAAACGAGGGGCAAAATAAAAAATGGAGAATTTGACGACATGGTTTTAAAATGAATTGATATATTTTTTTATGAAACCTAAAGGCCAAAATAATTTTATGTTTGCCTTGGGCTTAATTCTTTTTTTGGAACACAGGTTTTGGCCTCTATTTATTTTTTAAATCTTGGGGTTGAAAAAACGTCTTTCTTGTTGCAATTTACTTTTTTTATAAAAGGGCCAAACTATTGGGCCAATGGTGGTGAACAATTGAATTCCACCTATGTGTTGATAATAAGCAAAACATATATGGATATAACAAAAAATATTTCACGTGATTTAGACAATTATAGAGTATACAATGCAGAATACAACAAGGAGATTTAGAAAATATATTTATATCAAATATATATTATTTCATCCTGTATAATGATGTTGGTGCAGGTTTAAATCAAATTCAAAATTTTCAATGGAAGAAAAGGGCCATATTTCTTGACAAAATGAGATGTTAAGTTGACATGTTTTGAAGAAATGATGAAAAATAGCCGAAAGTAAAGCATTGGGTAGTGTAGCATTAAATGCTAACTGATTTTGCATGTTTAAAAGAATTTAAGAGAGTTAGTCAGCTAAAGAGAAGTGTTAGTCGACTAAATAAGGTTATCAGGTTTATTAGTCGATGAAAAAACATATTTTGTTCACTAGAAACATTTTTAGTTGACCAAGTAAGTGACCACACAACTAAATGAGAATATTAGCTAACTAAGGATTTTAAAAGCATAAAAAAGGGGTCTGCTCAACTTGTGTCCAATGAAAACAATTTCAAACTTCGTATAAAAGAGTTCAGAAGCAGAAAAGAAAGATAGAGACATCCATTTTGCAAAAATACAAATTTATCTTCTTTGAGATAAATATCAAGAGAAATAAAAGCTTTCATCTTTCTTTGAGCTTTAAGAATATACATCATATATTGTATCCATACAACAAGTCTTTGTTGTATCTATGTTATATTCACTCTTGTGTGAGTATTAGTGGGATATGAGTTAAAAATCAAATTACATACTCCTGGTAGAACTTGAGATAGAAGTCAAGTTATTCTTGGTAGAGCTTGAGTCATAAGTCAGGTTATTCTTGGTGGGACTTAAGCTTAAAGTCAAGTCATTCTTGTAAGGTTGCTTGAGTTATAAATTAAGTGTTTGTAAGAAGTTCTCACTTACCTTAGAAAGTGAAATCATAGTGGAAGAGTTGGAAAATCTTAAGTGAAGAACTTAGATAGTGGGCGTAGGTGTTTACATCAAACCACTATAAATCGCTTGTGTTCTTTGTTGTCTTTAAAGTTCAATTCTACCTAAATTTTTCATCCATCTTTTAGCTCTATTTAACCCCCTTCTAGAGCTATACCATGTCTAACAATTGGTATCAGATCAGGCCTCAAATAGAAGGTTTGACATGCTTGAGAAGATCCAATATGGCTTAAACAAACTATAGTGAAATCAGTGTCAACCACAGTTGTCCCTCATTGTCTAAGGGTTACGATTATGCCTCTTGAAAGAATCATATAAAGGTCCACATCATGTATGAGGGGATCAAATATTGAAAGGTAATCATTCATGGACCTTATATTCCCAAATTTGAAAATGGTGAACTAACTATGAGCTACCACAAAGTGATGATGATTTTGCTAAGGCTATGAAACTTATCTTATGTGAACTTCCAATTGAAGAAAAGAATAGAATGAATTTTTACACTAGTGCTAAAGATATGTGGTTAGGTTAAAGGTGACATATGAGAGAACCAATCAAGTAAGAGAGATAAAGATTAACATGCTTCTCTATGAATAGGAAATGTTCACTATTAAGGATGAAGAGTCAATTAACACAATGTTTGATAAGTTTGGAGACATAATGGATGACTTGAGTGGTCTAAGATGGCCATGAGTGATAGTTAACTAGTCAAGAAAATCATAAGATCATTGCCAAAGGAGTGGGACTCATAAATCACTGAATCATAGAATCCAAAGACCTTAACACTTTTTGATTCAATATATTGGTTGGGTCTTTGATCAGCTACGAAATAATCTTGAAATTTAGAGGTGGAAGAATAGACCTAAAAGAGAAGAATATTTCCATAAAAGCAAGTCTTCCTCAAATTGGTGAAAGTGAAAGTGAACTTCTTGAGGGAGAAGAAGATGATGAAGAAATGGCATTATATGCAAGAAATTTAAGGACGTTCAAAAACTTGATGAGTAAAAGAAGAAAAGAATTAAGAGGCAATGATCGAAGGAAAGACATTAATAATGACATAAGAAGAATTGGATCAAATGAAGAAGGTTCCTATAAATGTGGGAAAAGGGGCATTTGCAAAGGAGTGTAGAATTGGAGGAACCTCTTTAAGATAATAAGCCCAAAGTGATAAAAGGAAGGGAAAAGAAGCTCTCATTGCTAGTTGGAGTGATGAAGAGAGTGATGAACAATGCTATGAAATGAATAACTTAGCTCTAGTGGCCAAAAGATCCTACTATAGCGGTGAAGAGGATGAGGTAAATTGTTTTTCTCTTGACTCTTTTAATGATGATGACTTGATTGAGATGATTTAGATGACGAATATTTGACCTTGCAAAAGGAATTTTGAAAAAAACCTAGATTTGAATATTAAGTTGTAATCATCCAATAAGAAACTTGTTTCAAAAAATGAATCATTGATTGATCAACTTTATGAGATGAGAAAATCTAAAACTTTCTCTTGTGATAAGAATGTAGAAGCTAATGTGAACTTAAATGATATGCCGAATTTGCATGTTGAATGCTTAAAGAAATAAAGAGAATTGTGCAGTGAAGTTGAATGGATTAGAAAGGAATTCTTTTATACAGTAAGAAAGTTTACAAGAGGAAAGGAGAAATTTGAGCAGATTACTTTCATTATAGAAGTATTCTTTACTAAAAATGGTCTTGGTTGTGATCCATACCAAAGAAACTCATCTTTGATAAGAAAATTTGTGAAACCAAATGAAACCAATGCTCATGTAAATATTAAACTGACATGCACAAAATGTTTGAGTAATGATCATTTTGTTTATAATTTTTTTTAGTTTGAGATGAACCATAAAAGCAAGGAAGGTTAAAGGAACCATCCCTCCAAACATATTTTATGTGACTAACAACAAAGGACCAAAAGTTGCTTGAGTACATATAAGAAGAAAAAATTATTTTTAGGTATAAAAAAGAGCAAGAATACCACCTAGATGTTGGTATGTGGATAACAGATGTTGACACATATGAGTGGAGTAAAAGCTTATTTTTCAACATCAAACTTAAGATATAAGGATTTGTCATTTGATTACAACAACAAAGATAAAATCATTGGTATTGGTAAAGTGGGTAAGGAACCTTTACCAACTATTGACAATGCTCTTTTAGTTGATGGATTAAAGTATAATTTACTTAATGTTTCACAACTTTGCATAATAAAAATCAATATGAATTTTGAATCTACTCATTGTTTAGTTCTTAAGGATAACCGAGTAGCATTTATTACTTTGAGACATGGAAACACTTATGTTGTAAATTTTCATGATGATTAATCTATTAGTGAAAAATGTTTGGTCACTTTAGATATGAATGCATCAATATGACATAGCAAACTTGGATGCATTCTACTTCCTCTCATATCTAATTTGGCAAAAATGGATTAGTTAAGAGGATTTTCAAATATAAAATACTCTAAAGAATATGTTTTTGAACCATGTATGGCAGAAAACATATAAAAGATTCTTTTAAAACTAAAAAGGACATATGCATAAATAGAGTGCTAGAACTATTTCACATGGATTTGATTGGACCAACTAGGCATGTTAGCTTAAATGAAAAACATTATTCCCTTATCATTGTTGATGATTTTTCAAGGTTTATATGTACAAGATTTCTTGTTAATAAAAGTGATGCCTTTGATGAGTTTGTTAAGTGGTGTAGGTTTGTTCAAACTGAAAAGGATTTATCCATTATTGCTATAAGGAACAACTATAGTGGTGAGTTTATTTATGAACCATTTGAACACATGTGACAAATATGGAGTGAAATACAACTTCTCAACACCAAGAAATCCCCAATAAAATGAAGTGGTAGAAAGAAAGAATCAGACTCTTAAAGAGATGAGCCGAACAATGTTGAATGAAGACAATCTACCAAAGAGTTTTTGGGCGAAGGCAATGAACAACGCATGTTATATCATCAATCATGTGCATCCAAGAAGATGCAAGATGAAGACCTCATATGAGCTTTGGAAAGGTAAGAAGCATAACATTTTATATTTTCATCCTTTTGGTTGTAAAGTCTTCATTCATAATAATGGTAAAGAACACTTAGGAAAATTTGATGCCAAGTCAAATGTAGGTACATTTTTAGGCTATTCCTCAACAAGAAAAGCATATGAGATGCATAATCATAAAAATAAGGTAGTTGAAGAAAGAATGCATGTTATATTGATGTTGCAATTTCACCTCGAGGAAGGTATTTGTTTTTAAGATGTAGGTCTTCAAAATAAAGACAATGAAATAAGGTTAATCCAGGAAAAACTTGAAGGAGTAGTACTTAAAGAGGAAGAAGACAAGGATCTTGTACATTCTCCATCATTAAGATCATGGACACATGTTAGAGATCATTGAATAGAACAAGTGATAGGCACTATGGGTAATAGAGTGAGGACAAGAAGAGTGCTAAATGAACACATCAATAACTCGACCTTTGTTTCAGTTGTAAAACCCAAGAACATAAAGGAGGCACTTGAAGATGAACATTGGGTGTTAGCTATGCAAGAGGAGCTCATCCAATTCAAAAGGAATAATGTATGAGAATTGATACCTCCTCCTAAAGAAAAACCATTGTTGGAGTAAAGTGGGCCTACAAGATCAAGTTGGATGAGCATGGAAAACTGATAAAAGACAAGTCTTGATTGGTAGGAAAAGGTTTCTACCAAGAAGAAGGACTTTGATTATGAGGAAACTTTTCCTCTATTTTCTAGGTTAGAAGCAATTAGATTGCTATGTGCTTTTGCTTCTCACAAAAAGATAAAGCTTCATCAAATGAATGTGAATAGTAGATTTTTAAATGTACATATCCAATAACAAGTTTATGTAAAGCAACCTCCTAGTTTTGATGATAATGAACATCTGAAATACATATACAAACTCAACAAAGTCCTCTATGCTTTGAAGCAAACACTATGATCGTGATATGAAAGGTTAAGTAAATTCTCAACTCAAAATGGATATAGTAAAGATAAATGTTACAATATATAGTTTATTAGACAAGTTGACAATGATTTGTTTATTTATTAAATATGTGTAGATGATATTATTTTTAGTGCTACTAACTTTTCTCCACGTGAAGAATTTAATATATTAATGAAAGGAGAATTTGAAATCAGCATGATGGGAGAATTAAAGTTCTTCTTTGGGCTTCAAGTTAGGTAGATCAAAGAAGGCATCTTTATTCATCAAAAAAAATACACAAAAGAGCTTCTCATGAAGTTCAAAATGGATGAATGTAAGAGTACAAAAACTCCTATGGAATCAAACATGAAGCTAGAGAAACATGAGAATGAAGAGGATGGAGATCAAAAATTTTATCGAGGTATAATTGGATCTCTTTTATATTTAACCACTTCTAGACTAGATATCTTGTTTGCTACATATTTTTGTGTTAGGTTCTAATATAATCCTAAGACATCTCATTTAGTTCCATGTAAGAGAATTTTACATATTTGATTAATAGAATAGATCATGGTTTATGGTATCCATGTTGTGAAAATTTTGGCTTATATGCATATAGTGATGTCAACATGATGGTTGTAGGATATATAAGAAGAGAACTAGTGCTAAATGTCATTTTCTTAGTGCATCTCTTATCTCATGGTCTAGTAAGAAACAAGTTAGTGTAGCTATTTACAATGCTGAATTTGAATATGTAGCCGTAGAAAGTGCATATGCTAAACTATTATGGATTAAACATCAATTAAATGATTTGGAATAAATGTGTCTAATGTGCCTACTTATTGTGATAATATAAGTGCAACAAAATTAATTCTTGCTATAGTAAGTCCAAAACAAATTTGGATCCAATACTAGTTAAGTTAATATGTACTCTGATGAAGTACAGATGTTGAATTGTTATCCAGTTGATCAATGAAGTTTATTTTAGAGTGTAAAACTACAGAACATACCTGATGAGTCTGCATGAGTGGAAGGATATTTTTGGTCAAGTGTGTAACATCCTGGGAATTTTTTGTCTTAAAATTATGATAAATAAATGTTTAAACATCAAAATACAGAGGTTGATCAAAGATTGATATAAGGTTGACACAAAATAAACGAAGAAAATTGAAGAAATGCTAAACAAGTGGAGTACGCGTGGTGGACAGTCGAGCACGCGCCCTCGTGCTGACCACACGTACTACATCTCCACCACGTGTAGTGTGCTGTGTGCTTGAAAAATTTATAAATTGAACAACTGAGAATTGAACAGAAACCTCATTATACTTAATTAACATTCCAGAGTTAAAGAGAAGCAGGGAAAACAGAGAAGAAGGGAGATTTGAGCTAGGAAAGTGAATTAGAGTTTAATTTCTTGCCTAGGTTAATAAGGTAAGATGGTAGAAAGATATATATGGTTTATTTAAGGTTTATGTTTGGATATGAGATGAATTGGTTGGCTTTT
>CANYCX013788780.1:0-10950 GCA_948193385.1 Breynia disticha f. nivosa
AAATTTAATTGTTTTCTTTAAAAATATTTCAAAATTCAATTGATTGAACATTCGGACAAACAATAAAACACGCATGATTTGATTCATTTAATTTTCCCCTGGGTTCGATAACTTGGGTCGTAATTTTACTTCCCTTATTACATGATTGCGTACACTTGCGCATATTTAAGACGTCACTTACATTAAGGACGCATCAGTCATCATTCATGATCAACACATTTATTAATAACCAATCATTCATTTCACATTCAAAACATACAAATCTAGGGATAAGTTGCATTCATGTTACTTATTTTACGAGAATCGCTTAGCGGCTCGATTGGGAACCTCCCTCACCATGATTATGATTCCCTATTATACAAATTATGAATTCATATTAATCTAGCATTCATGAACACATAAAATGAAAAGAATGCTTTACAATATGCATGTTTACGTTTTCCATTATTTAATGTTTCCTCCCTAACCACTATATTTAATTCTTCACCAACCCTTATTAATGCTTCCACAAGTTCATTTAAGTACAATTTTATGATTCTTATGCTCACACCTATGATAAACATCTTAATTCCTACGTTCCTTTTTCGAATATCTAGCCACCTTCCTTTCTTTACTTCAATCTCCCTCACCATACAACACCCACTTAAAATTGACACTTAAACTGCTATCCATGGACTTTAAAGAAACTTACCCAAGAAACAAATCACGAAAACGAACTCCAGTTAAAGAACCTCAAACTCGTCACTTTGCAGGGTGTGCTTTCTATCACACATTTCGGGCACCTAAAACACGATTTAACACCAAAGATGGTTACTACTAGATAGTATACATGTTAAGCTTTCTAACGAGCTATCATTTGCTCAAATCGGAGCTCAAGTGAAAGAGATTTGTGGTCGGAAAACTAGGGTTAGCAAGAAAAACGGGATTTACAAGAAAAGATGATAAGTGCTTACCGAATTTTGCTCACCAACCGATTTTAGAACTCCCGAATGAAAGGGTTTCGTGAGGAATGATGGTGGTAAGAATTTTGAACTTTGGAGAGAGAGTGTGGAGAGGTAAAGAACGTGTGGTGTGTGTGTGGGAAGGAGGAAGGAAAAGTAAAGTTTATAGTTAATTAGTTTGGACGATTATGCCCTTGTAGGTCTTTAGTTCACTATTCATTTCGTAATCCCTTTTCCCACCCACTACATTTCTTAAATTCTAAATGCAAAAAATTTATTCTCATTCCTCTACGTATTTTGTTTTAAAATTTTAATTAAATGGAACTTTTAGGACGTTACAATTCTACCCCCTTAAGAAAATTTAGTCCTTGAAATTTAAAATCGTACCTGGATCCGAAAATAAGTGAGGGTAACGTCTGCGCATCTCCCCTTCGACTTCCCAAGTGGCGTTTTTCGGGGAATGGTAACTCCATTTCACCTTTACCATTGGAATTTCTTTGTTCCTCAGCTTACGAATGATTCGATCAAGGATTTCCACTGGTTCCTCCTTATATGTAATATCATCTGCAATTTCCACTTCGGGTTCTTTGATCACATGACTTGGATCCGATCGATACCGCCTCAACATACTCACATGGAACACATCATGTAATCTCGAAAGTTTTTGCCATACAAAGCTTCGTACGATGCCATTTCGATGCTCAAATGATAACTGTTGTTATACGCAAACTCTATTTATGGCAGATGCTCATCCCAGTTGCCTTTAAACTCCAGTATACAGGCTCTCATCATGTCTTCCAGAATCTGTATCGTTCTTTCTGACTGTCCATCAGTTTGGGGGTGAAAAGTTGTACTAAAATGTAGTCTCGTATCCATAGCTTCCTGCATACTACCCAGAAACGTGAGTAAACCGAGGATCCCGGTCAGAGACAATGGAAATCGACACTCTGTGAAGCCTAACCACTTTGGTGACATACTTCTCTGCCAGTTTATCCAGAGAATCATCCTACTTGATTGCTAGAAAATGTAGAGATTTTATCAATCTGTCTACAATCACCCACACTGCATCGTGATTTTAAAACGTTCTGGGAAATCCAACCACAAATTTCATGGTTATCCGCTCCCATTTCCACTCTGGAATAGCTAAGGAATGAAGCTTTCCAGCTGGAGCTTGGTGTTCCGCTTTAATTTACTGACGACTTAAGCACTTTGCAACAAATTCTGCGATCTCTTTCTTTATAGCCGACACCAATACAACAGTTTCAAGTCCCGATACATCTTAGTACTGCCTAGGTGCACTGAATATCGTGAAGAATGTGCTTCATGCAAGATTTCATCTTTCAACTCTGGAAAATTTGAAAATCTGGTTCATATAGTCTATTTCCATGATGTAGGATTCCCCCATCAAATAGTTCATACGGTGTGTCTCTACCTCTCTCCAATTTCTTCCTGGCAAGCCTCAGCTTCTCATCTTCCATCTTTTTCTCCATTATCCACTTTTTAAGTATTGGTCTCACCGATATATTTGCCAGTAACCCTTCATCAATCACTTGGACTTCTAGTCGCAACTTCCTCATCGCAAATAGTGACTCCTCATTGTATGTAAGAACTTCACCCTTCACCAGTGATTTCCTACTTAAAGCGTCGACCACCACATTAGCCTTGCCTAGGTGATATTCAATCGAGCAGTCAAATCCTTTAACAGCTCTATCCACCTCCGTTGTCTAAGATTCAGCTCCTTCTGGGTAGTGATGTATTTCAAACTTTTATGATCGGTAAAGATCTTGAAGGTTTCTCCACACAGATAATGCATCCAAGTCTTTAGAGCATGAATTGTCGCCGCAAGTTCTAAGTCGTGCGTCGGGTAATTCAGTTCATGTGACCTCAACTGTCTCGACGTATAAGCAATCACTTTACCATTCTGCATTAACACACCTCCTAATCCCATTCCAGAAGCATCAGTGTAAACCACATATTCACAGTTCTCTGACGGCAGAGTCAATACTGGAGCCTCAGTCAACCTCTTCTTAATTTCCTCAAAACTCCTCTTGCATTTCTCACCGCACTCAAACTTGGCATTCTTTCTCAACAAACTAGTCAGGGGTCTTACAAGAATTGAGAAATCCTGAATAAACCGTCGATAATACCCTGCTAAGCCTAGAAAACTTCATATTTCTGTCACAATCTTTGGAGCTTTCCACTCCTCCACGGCTTTAATCTTCGAGGGATTGGGTTGCACGCTGTATCTAGAGATTACATGTCCAAAAAATGCAACCTCCTCCAACTAGAATTTGCACTTAGAGAACTTTGCATACATCTGTCTATCTCTCAATATCTGTAATACCACCCGAAGGTGCCCTTCGTGCTTACCTTAACTCTTAGAATAGATGAGGATATCATCGATAAAAACCACCACAAAGGTATCTAGATAGGGCTGGAAAATTTTATTCATTGGGGACATAAATGCTGCTGAAGTGTTAGTCAACCCAAATGGCATCACCATGAAGTCAAAGTGGCCATATTTGGTCCGAAATGCCGTTTTAAGGACTGAATTTTCATCTACCCTTAGCTGCCAGTACCCCGATCGTAAGTCGATTTTTTAGAAAGTAACAGCGCCTTTCAACTGATCAAGAGGATCGTCAATTCTGAGTAACAGGTATTTGTTCTTTATCGTCACTCGATTCAACTGACGGTAGTCAATACGTAGCCTCATACTACCATCTTTTTCTTTACAAACAACACAGACGCTTCCTACAGAGAAATACTTGGTCTGATGAACCCTTTATCAAGAAATTCCTCCAATTGCTTCTCCAACTCCAATTCTACTGGAGCCATTCAATAGGGTGTTATCGATATTAGCGTTGTTCCTAGCACAACCTCAATTTCAAAATCTACCTCTCTGCTAGGAGGTATCTCGGGAAAATTCTCTGGAAATACATCCGAGTACTTACATACCACTGGAACTTCAAACACTCCCACACTAGGTTTCGTGGTATCCACCACACTAGCCAGATAGGCTTCACATCCTTCTTTTATCAAGCTCACGGCTTGTACAACGGATATCAGATAGGAGGGCACTACTCTTCTATCCCCACAAACAATATTTCCTTAAGCCCATCAACCTCAATTGACACCTCTTTCGAGAAACAATCCACCATGGCTCTATGTCTTGAGAGCCAATCCATGCCCAAAATCAATCCAAAATTCTCTAGATGGATCACCACAAAATTCACGTGGAATTTACGGTCACTTATCGCTATCAGGATAGCTTTGACTGCCTTTTTCACTCTCACCACCTCCCTAGATGACATTGACACCTCTATAACATAATCTAAAGTCTCTACCCTCACATTAAATTTTAAGGCATAATCATAATCAATGAATGAACATGATGCACCAGAATCTATAAGCATAAAAATAGGAAGACCCAAAATGTAAACAGTACTGGAAATAACATTAGGGTCATCCTCCGCATCCCCTCGGGCTATAGCATAGACCCTGGCCTGAGGTACTGCTGGGGCTGGTGACTGGTTAGCTCGGGAACCCCTGGAGTGTGATCCAGCTCTTCCTGAATGTGCTCATATACCTCTGCTCCCAATGGCACTCCCCTGGTTATCCCCAACACTACTCTGGGAACGTTGAGCCTTAGCCTCATCATTTTGTTTCTAAAAGGAATCCTTTGCCATATGCCCTTTCCTCTGGTAATAAAAACAGACTATGTCTGCCCGTTTCCTTCCATCAGACACACTCTGACCACTGTGCATAGAGAAAGGTCTCCCAGTAGATCCCGCTCCTCTGCTGCCAAACTTTCTGGATTTGGTCACTCTGTACCCCTAAGAAATGAAGCTCTTCCCACTAGAGCTTCCCTCATGTTAACCTTCTTGGCCTCTGGAAGCTTCTCCTCCCCAAGAGCCTTCTACGCTCGTAAAGCAGCAGTAAGCGAAGCTGAATAACTGGCAGGATGTATTGCCAGCAAGAGACGAATCTCCCGCTTCAACCCCATCTCAAAGCGGTCTCTCTTGGACTCATCCGTTGCCACTTCCTCTGGCGCGTATCTAGAGAGTTGGGTAAACTTCACTTTATAGTATACTACAGAGAGATCTCCTTGTTCTAGCTTAAGGAACTCTGCCTTCTTCTCTCTCCTATACACTGGTGGAGTGTACTTCTCGGTAAAAACTGTCTGTAACTCCTCCCAAGTCATGGTGAGAGGTTTATTCAAACTCCTAGGGACCATATCCCACCAATTTATCGCTTTCCCTTCCAACAATGAGGTAATATATTGAACTTTCTGCACAGAGGTGCAATTCATCCTCCTTAGGACCCTCTCAGTGTCCTTTATCGAATCTTCAACAACAGAGGGATCAGTAGTGTCAGAGAAAGGCTTTCCTCCTAGCTTCTGATTTGTTCATAGTTTTGATCAATTTCAAATCTCTAGACTCGAGATAATTACTCCATCACAGTTGCCCCTATAAGGTCAAGGAGTTGTTGGACAGCTTCAGGCTGAGCTTGCGCCTAAGGGTTGGAAGGTGCTTGTTCACTTGAATTGGGAACGTTGGCATTCCCCTGAACCGATTTGAAAGAACCGACAGCTTCATGTGCGCTATCTCCTTGTCCCTCCTCCATTCTAATTCATGAAAACTGAAAAAGGACTCCCATTCAGAAAGCATGAAAAAACAATGCACTATTAAAATTTCGCATGCATGCAATGGAAACTTATTTTAAAAATCCGAATAATACATGTCTTAAGACCCATAACATTAGGAACTGAGGTTTTTTAACAACCTAGGCTCTGATACCACTAAATGTGATGCCCAAATTTGACTACCACCCTATGTTAATATATTAATCCTCTCACAGTGATACTCGGATTTGGACATCATGAGTTTATAAAAATAGAAATCTAAAATACAATCAAGAATCCTTTTCCACACACACGCAAATATATACATATAATATGCATTTCATTACCTAAAATAAATCTTTACAATGTTTGAGAAGGAAATATCTCAAAAATAACCAAGGTTTACAAAATGATTATGGTTATGAAAGAAAAGGAATCTAGTTGATCCCATTTCAACTATAACCTAACAAACGAAAGGTATGCATCATCATGTTCATTACAACTATATGTATGCCATAAAACAAAATCAACCCTAGTGCACAGCCCACCTCGGTTCTTCGATCTTCTGCGTCTGAGTCGGAAACAAGCAAATGGTCTACCCTTCTCGTAAAAAATCCCCTCAAGTCCCTGCCCACACGGCAGGAATAAAACGCAGTGAGTCGCGAGACTCAATGAGCAACACTTACCAAAATGGACAACCATCCCTATCTCATTTTAGTTACTTTCATTTCAACTCATAATAAATACAAAATCATACTCAATTTCATGTTAAATCATCCTTTAATGAAATCGTCATCAGACATTCGAACAAATTCAGTTTCCAAGTCATAAACCATACTTAAGCATTCTGAACTCAGAGATAGACACGTGGTCAGGACTGACTACGCGTGGTGGTAAGCAGCTACATGTTGTCGTTACCACACCGCGTAGTTCTGGTGGCAACAAACAGACGGTCATGGCAAAGTACACGCGATCATATTGAGCGTGCGTACTTTGCTGCCAGCACGCATGGATCTTTAGTTTCTTGGATGAAAATCACAAATAATTCTATATCTTCCTTCTAACCTTTTCCAACCATAATTGATCATTTCAAGTCATTCATCAACCAAAAAAAAATCATTTCATATTTCCATTATCAAAACACATAGCAAACATAACCACATCCCCACATTCATGTTTAGCTAATTAAATTTCATCCAAGATCATCATATGTATCTATAATATCCTCTTTGTTAACATACATTCAAGAGTTTGGCACAAAACATTTTCAACACAACTATGTGTTGTTTAACCCTATCAAACACCCATCAACTATTAAACATACCATATTTCAAGATTCAGAAACAAAATCACAAACATAAATCACTCAAATCATTAATTCTCATTGCCAATTAAATACACTCCATAATCACCATAGATTTTATGTAATGGATGGATATGTATGACTCTAATGCTTCTCTTTACGTGATCACCCATTCCTCTAAAATAATTTTAATCTACGTCCTTTCTTGGCCATTATTATTATTGACATTTACAAACGAGCCTCGTCAGCCGGGTGTATTGGATATAAAGAACTATAGACCATAGATTTTACTCCCTTACTTGGCTTGAATTTCTCCCTTACTTGGCCTGACATGCTCGGACACTTTAAAATGTATCGAGTCTTTCCACTGTGCCACGGTATAGTATATGATTTATACTAACCGTAATTATGCTCCCAAGAGCCATAACCACTCCTTCAATTTATGCTCACTCTAACCCGTTATTTCATTTTAACTTGCTCCCTATGAGTCTCATATGCATGCATGTTATATGCATAAACCATGAAACCACAAACATGCATTTACCATTCACTCATGCCATGTTTTTCATTCAATGTTGAGTTCAATCCACTAACAATCTCATCACAATACCCATTCATTAATCATAGTCAACGAGCATAAACACACTAGCATTTATCAAATTCATTCCCTCTTCAAACAACACCATAACCATAATATCACAAGCAACCAATAAGTAACAACAATCATCCATCAACCACCCTCAGCAAGTTACAGAATCGACAATGATTCTCATCACAATTAATATGATCAAGTACACTCATTCATATAATCAATCCTACATTCATCATTCATGATCAACACATTTATTAATAACCAATCAATCACTTCACATTCAAAACTTACAAATCTAGGGATAAGTTGCGTTCATGTTACTTATTTTACAAGAATCGACTAACGGCTCGGTTGGGAACCTCCCTCACCGTGATTCTAATTCTCTATTATACAAATTATGAATTCATATTAATCTAGCATTCATGAACACGTATAAAATGAAAAGAATGCTTTCCAATATGCATGTTTACGTTTTCCCTTATTTAATGTTTCCTCCCTAACCACTATATTTAATTCTTCATCAACCCTCATTAATGCTTCCACAAGTTCATTTAAGTACAATTTTACGATTCTTATGCTCCCACCTATGATAAACATCTTAATTCCTACGTTCCTTTTTTGGAAACATAACCACCTTCGTTTCTTTACTTCAATCTCCCTCACCATACAACACCCACTTAAAATTGACACTTAAATCGCTATCCATGGACTCTAAAGAAACTTACCCAAGCAACGAAACACAAAAATGAACTCCAATTAAAGAACCTCAAACTCGTCACTTTGCAGGGTGTGCTTTCTATCATAGATTTTGGGCACCTAAAGCACAATTTAACACCAAAGATGGTTACTACTAGATAGTATACATGTTAAGCTTTCGAACGAGCTATCATTTGCTCATATTGGAGCTCAAACAAAAGATATTTGTGGTCGGGAAACTAGGGTTAGAAAGAAAAATGGGATTTAAATGAAAAGATGATAAGTGCTTACCGAAATTTGCTCACCGACCGATTTCAGAACTCCTGAATGGTGGGGCTTCGTTAGGAATGATGGTGGTAAGAATTTTGAACTTTTGAGAGAGAGTGTGGAGACGTAAGGAACGTGTGGTGTGTGTGTGGGAAGGAGGAAGGAAAACTAAAGTTTATAGTTAATTAGTTTGGATGATTATGCCCTTGTGGGTTTTTAGTTCACTATTAATTTCGTAATCCCTTTTTCCAGTCACTACATTTCTTAAATTCTATAACGAGAAAAATTTATTCTCATTCCTCTATGTATTTTGTTTTAAAATTTTAATTAAATGGAAATTTTAGGACGTTACACTGAGATTACCTTCAAGACACCAAAAAAGGATTCTAAGTGTTGTCCCTCTACAAAACTAACACATGGATCCAAAAGATAGTGTACTATCACAAAGGTATAGATGAAATCACCTTGTTATCGGTCTATAGATGAACAGCTCGCAATTCGAAAGGCACCACCGTGTTTGAACACTATAGGCAACCCCTAAATATCTTAATTGAAAACTTTAAAGATATTGAAAATCTTGGATTTTTTGCTTGTGATTTTTGGCCTTATTCAAAAGATATATTAATTTTAGTGTTCTCATTATTGATCACTCTCCAAATACAATGCCTCACATTGTACCGATTAACTTTTTTAGATATCTCATGTCTATGATATGTAGAACATGAACACATACAAAGCTCATTTTAGTCTTAATTCATTTTTATTCCCATGGAAAAAACTATCTAGGGATATTTAGAATGTTAATCTCAGAACTTTCATATTTAGAATGTTAATCTCGTAATTTTTAGGTTCTACTATTAAGGTCATAAACCTTGATCCCTCAAGTATTTGATTAATATTTTAGGATATCTTATCACACACATAGCATAGGTCAATACATAAAATGATAAAATAAAGCCTCATAATTTTATTAATCTATAATAAAAGGGACATATAATGTATTGGGGCTAACAGCCATAGTTTTCACCAAAGAAATAATTTCTTGCAAAAAATTTCTAGCAGTGCTAAAGATTCCAGTACCTCGAAGTCTGGAGTTTCCAAACCAAAAAGATTTGGCAGCAGAGGATCGAGGTTTGTTGGGAGACAGTTTTTGAGGCATGGAGAGAAGAGTGTCTCGGTTGGCCGTGGCAGGGATGATATAGTGTGTTATTATTGCAAGAAGAAGGGCCATATAGAAAGAAACTGCTTCCAAAAAAGAGATGATGAAGCTAGGACTATGAGTGTCCAGAGCAGTGTAGGGGAAAATCCGAAAAGTGTTGTGGTAAGTCGGGGGAGTGGTTCTTATGCTGGGAGAGCGGGATCGCAGGCCCGAGGTTCCCGTGTTCATCAGCCTTCAACCACTGCAGCAGCACCTCAGGCTCGAGTTTATGCTATTTCTAGAGCTGAGGCTGTGGAGGACCCCAATGTTATCTCTGGTACGGTTTATGTTTCAGGCTTACCTATTCACCTGTTATTTGATTCTGGTGCATCATGTTCATTCATTAATCACGATCATGCAAAGTCATATAATCTGGGGGTAGAGCCGTTGGGGTATGTAATAGATGTGTTTATACCGTCTGGAGAAATATTTTGGGCTAAGAAAATAGTTAGATCTTGCCTTGTACGCATAGGAGAACATGAATTTTGTGTGGATTTGGTGGTAATCCGATTGGAAAATTTTGGTTTGATTTTGGGAATGGATTGGTTGTCGAGGTATAGGGTAGTTTTAGATTGTTTTACTAAGGAGATTACGATTGAAATGGACAGTCACCGGAAGGTGTTGTTTGTTGGTGAGAGAAGCATGATACCTGCTTGTTTAATTTCGGCGGTTCAAGCGGTAAGTCTGATGAAGGAAGGGTGCGAAGCATATTTGGCTAGTGTCGTCGATACCACGAACACCAGTGCAGGAGTAGCTGATGTTCCAATGGTACGAGAGTTTCCGGACGTATTCCCAGAGGATTTACCCGGACTACCACCGAACAGGGAAGTAGATTTTGAGATTGAGAGTGTCCCTGGAACTACACCAATTTTGATTGTGCCTTATCGCATGGCTCTAGCCAAACTTAAGGAATTAAAGAAGAAGCTTGAAGAATTGCTTGAAAAAGGGTTTATCAGACCCAGTATATCACCCTGGGGAGCCTCTATTCTATTTGTAAAGAAAAAGGATGGGAGTATGCATCTTTGCATAGATTATCATCCACTGAATCAGGTAACAGTGAAGAATAAGTATCTGTTGCCCAGAATTGATGATTTGCCAAATCAGTTACGGGGTGTAGCAATATTTTCTAAAATTGACCTTAGGTCAGGGTATTGGCAGCTATGTGTAGAGGAACGGTCAATACCTAAAACAGCTTTCCGAACAAGGTATGGACATTTTGAATTCACTGTTATTCCTTTCGGATTGACTAACGCACCTGCAGCTTTCATGGCTCTAATGAATAAGGTGTTCTAGCCCATCTGGATGCCTTTGTTGTGGTATTTATCGACGATT
>CANYCX013789286.1:0-10019 GCA_948193385.1 Breynia disticha f. nivosa
TGGTTGTGAGTATGCATTATTAGATCTATACTGTAAACACATTCAATTCCACGATCATGCACGCCTCAATTCTTTTAGATTTTTTTTTCCTTGCAGCAATTTCAACATTTCAGCAAATTTTAAGGTTTTGTTAGCATTTCAATAATCAACTAGTCCTAAAAAAGGGCAAAAAAGGGTCGTCGCTTCATTACGAAGTCGTCGCTTTCATTTTTCTGGGAAACATCACACATACTAGTTCAAATTAATACTAGTATAGATAGTACTTCAACAACTTGGTAATAAAGGGTCATTTGATTTTCGAAACAAGCTTCTCAAGTCATAGAATTCAAGAAGATTCAAACTTTACAGGTTTCTTATTATTTGGTTTGAAGAACCAATATATGTATTGCTTTTTTTTGTTAAAGTTTTGTTCTTTGCAGGGAAACATGGCCTCTCAAGAGCACCTTGACAAGATGCAACTTCGACAGAATTACAGGAATCTATGGCACACTGATCTTATGGGCACAATTCAAGCTGATACGCCTTGTGAGTATATGTACATATTTCTTAGTGCATTTATGAAGATTTGGTTTTGTTGATTTTGGAGAAATTGATTTTTTGTTTCCTTGTTTTTGTGATGCAGATTGTTGTCTTGCCTTTTGGTGGTGAGTATTTTTGATCTGGGTTCTGAATGTGGATCTGTTTTGTGTCAATTATGTTCCTGATTCATGCTCTTGATTGCTGTGTTAATGTATGTTTTTGTTGAAGATTGTATCGTCTTGACTTGGTATGCCAAGGGTTGACTTTGATTTGTGCCATGATTTTGTTTAAATAAGGAGATCGTAGGCTTTATATTTGGTTGGAGTAAGATTTTTTTTTTGTTAAGATATTGCAACGAGGCTTTATATGCCATTGTTTCCGTTATTCGTGTTTCGGATTGGTTCTGTTTCCGCAATAGAATTTGTTACTTTCTGTTGTTCAGCAAGTGAACAGAGTGATTTAATGCAGCAGGTAGATTGAAATAGTTGTTTTTCATGGTCTCGTTCTTCTCTTTTTGACTTGAGTAGTGTTTTTTTGGTTCATTGAATAGCTTTTAGAATATAATCGCAAGCATGAATTGCTCAAATTTGATGATATAGTCGAAAGTGTCTTATGCTGCCTTTCTATGGGAAGTGTTTGAAATGTGTAGGATGTTGTCGTACATATCGTGCTTCTGATTTCTTTGTGTGGCATGATAGCATTCAAGAATCTGTTATATGTTAATTACGTCCCTCAATTTGTGTCCATGATTGCTGATTATGCTGGTTTTTAGTGAAATTTTTATACCCTTTTGACTTGGTATGACAAGGGCTGACTTTGATTTGTGCTAGGCTTGGTTTATCCTGAAGGCTGGAATTTGATATTCTATGTCATTGTTCCCCCTGTTCGTATGTTGTATCTGTTTTCTTTTTAGATGAGTATCTAGATTATGATCACCAACATGAATTGCTTGGAATTTGATGACTTATGCGAATAGCTTCTCGAACTTCTTTTGTGCGGCCGCTGACATGGTGTTTTACAAGTAGTTTTGCTTAGCAATCCTCTTGAACTATTATATGTTCATTCTATTCATACACTGGACCTTAATAAGTTCAATGATTTTTTTGTAACATTAATCACTGTTTTGAAATATTTAGTTGGAATTTCTGTTTATGTGGTAGCACTGATTTTCTTGACATTGTTCTGTAGTGGACCATGCGTGTCTTACTTGCTCCGTAAAAGAGCACTTTACAATGACATGTCAAGGTAAGTTTGAACTTGCAATTCAGCTCTAAACCATATTCGATTCAACAATTTTCTTCTCTAAAATGGTTGGGCTTTTGTTTTCCACAGGTATGTATGTTGTGCTGGCTACATGCCCTGCAGTGGCAGGTGCGGTGAAAGTCGCTGCCCTGAATTTTGCCTTGCAACAGAGGTATGTAAGTATCCTTCTTTGATTAACATCATGCTGTTGTCTGGTTCGCTTGAAATGTTGTTAGTCCATTGCTAATCCCTATAATGCTTACATGTTGTCTTAAATGAAGGCCAAACAATTTAATTTGTCAGTAGCTTGTCTAACTTGTGACTAGTCATTCTAAAAATTTCATCAAAATTCGCTAAGCCATTTTACTTTCTGCTACTGCATTTGCTACAAATAGTGAGTTGAACTGTTAAAGACTTGACATGTTATTTTTGTGAAGCTTGAGTTTTGACTTCTGGGCGCTGCTTCAATTAACATGAATTGATATTGATACTCCAAAGAACTAAACGACTTGTCGTTTGATTGCATTTTTGTCTTAACCAATAAGAAAACATCAGTTGCTTTTTTTCCATGGAATGGTCAATAATACAACAACTATTGTAAGCTTTTGGGTTGATATGGTATTGGATTGAATGACACCATTGATCTTAATGGTACACGTTACCTGAGAATATTTGTACATTTTTGTTGAATAGAATGCGAAGTAGTTGTTTTAATAAGAGTGTTGATTTCGGAACACAATCAGCCGATTGATAACTGTGCTTGATTTACCAGGTATTTCTCTGCTTCGGAAATTCTGTGGCCTCAACGCGATTTATGTTGCAAGACGAATTCAACATTCAGACGACTACATGTGACAACTGCATTATTGTAATTCGTCTCTCGTCTCTCACTCTTTCATACACGCACGCACGCATACAAACATGCTCACTCTTTATCCTGCACTAAGCATGTTTGCTTGTTCCCATTCAGGGTTTCATGTTTTGCCTCCAACAAATCGCATGCATATTTTCCATAGTTGCAATGATTGTCGGAAGTGAAGAAATTTCAGAGGCTTCCCAGCTGTTGTCTTGCTTGGCCGATATGGTTTATTGCACGTAAGCAATTTATTCTGTTTATAACATTCTGTATTGTCTTCAGACACTTGCTAATTAGTTCATCTTTCTTTTCTGTACAGAGTTTGCGCGTGCATGCAGGTATGCAACGATCAGACACTTGATTTATCGGATTGCACGATAAAATTCTAGAGTAAAGGCTAAAACTTGTATTATTTGCAGACACAACACAAGATTGAAATGGACAAGCGAGATGGCAAATTCGGGCCACAACCAATGGCCGTGCCTCCTGTTCAGCAAATGTCGCGCATCAATCAGCCTATCCCTCCGTCAGTTGGCTACATGCCTCATACAGCATACGGACAGCCTTATGGTTATCCACCTCCCCAAGCTCAGGGCTACCCAGCTCCGGGATATCCCCCTTCCAACTACCCGCCTGCAGGATATCCACCCGCCGGTTACCCTCCTTCTGGCTATCCCAAATGACGGCGTCGCTGATAAATGGAACTATTCTGGTTGCTTATGGTGATGAACTGAACGTCAGAGGAATGTATGTAGCAGTGGTAAAACTGGAGTTGAAGCTTGATTTTGCAGAGGTATATTTATCGGTAAATTTTTGTGTGTGGAATTTTTTGTCAAGTTAATTTGCTTTTATGGCTGAGGCTTCCATCTTCTACCACCTTAACTTTATAAGACAATTTTTTATTTTAAAAAAAACAAAACAAATTTCAAGCTTGAAGAAAAGTGATGCAACCTACTTTTTCATCATGTTATATTATATTATATGTAGGGTGACAATTCGGATTGAGGTTCATAATTGTGTATGTGATTTTTCTATCAATTTTCATTATTTATGACGTAAATACTAAAAAAATTGAATTTGTATGATTTGTGCCGTGTCTAATTGTATAATAATTAATCGTGTTGTATGATTAAAAATTGGGAGCCATAATTATATGCTATTTGCTTCTACAAAATATGATTCATCAATTCATTCTGTCAAAAGGGGTTAAAAATGGGCTTGATGAATCATAAGTCTGATCAAGGGACCATTTTTATTTTTTCATGTAAGTTGAGGGTTTAAAATTCTTGATGTGAAAGGACTTAAGAACAAAACGAAAATGCAGTTCCAAGAAAAGTACATGTGAAAAAAAAATGAAGAAAGTCACTTCTGATCTAAACCTTACCGCTAAATTTAACACCTACGAACGCATTGAAGTTAACTTCCCTTCAAATAGAGGTGCAGATCTGTTCCGAATCAGCGATTTATGATTTCATAAACTAGGAATTGAATCGGATCTAGCCGGTTCAGAATTGTTCGATTTTGGTTCTAATTATGACTGTTCCGCTTCTGATTTGACTGTTAAACTCGATTTCCTCTAAAAATAAATCGAATTGCTGGTTTACAGTTTCATAGTTTATAAAATCGAAAGTCATAACTGAACATATCCGTTCTTATTCAAATTTAATGATTTCAGTTCTTTTTTGTTTTCAAACAATTTTAGGAAAGGTTGAGTTAACTCACACACCAAGAGCAGAGAGTCTTAAAGAGACCTGATGAACCAGCAGGTCAAAACCAGTATACCTCCTCTAACACCGCTACAGAACTAAGAATCGAAACTTGCACCCTCAGTGTGCTGGTTGACCACCTTTACTACGGAACTTACGTACGAAGTGGTCAGTTTAGTTTTTACACCTAACTTCAAAGCGCTAGGCTTATCCCACGAAGAAACGTTCCAACATCACACATTCAACATTACTCGGAGGATTACAACTTTGAAAGAACACATAAATTGATGGCTACCATGACCTCAATTTTGTCTAGATTCACATCTATGAATGATAATGTCACATTCAATCATTACATTTGTTTAGAGAACCCACTTCTACAAAATCCAAAACTAACCTACATTGCCATATGATTACTACAAATCTATCTTCAACCCTTTCACTCCTTCATTCACACTTTTCTTCTAAATTAATCAAAACCCTTTTCACAAACCCTCTTAATTTAATCATTTCACCTCTCCATTTCAATATAAATCAGAAACCAATGAAGAAAATCAAAGTATTGGCCTTTATCAAAGTCAATTTCACTAAATTTCTAAAGAAAAGTCTATGAAACCCTTCTCATTTCCCTTTGAACACATATACACACATCATCAACCAACTAAAAAAGAAATAAATGAATAGAAAGATAAAAAAAATTAAAAACAATCATAAACGAAAATAAAGAGGACGAGAGAAATATACTTTTATGTCTTGCCTTTTTTACGTTTTTTTTCTGTAATACTGCCGATTTTTCTAATAATATTTTTATATTAATTAATATTGCATTGCTGAAAAATTTTCTAAATTCATCACTCGAAACAACTGAAGGGTACATTGATCCTAAGGTAAATTCATAAATATTTTCAAAAGAAAAACAAAAACTTATACAAAGTCATCTAATTTTTTTTTCCTCATCATTTCTTTTTTGTGTATATACACACATCGCCAAAATCCCAAAACAAAAATATTTTTTCCCCCAAATTCCCATATATTTTTTACTACTTTCAATTCCTAAAAAAATAAACAAAAAAAAAAAACTCAAAAACTACAACTCAACAGTTTGAGTAAAATCTCCATAGAAATCAGGAATTCCTGAAGCAGCCCAAAGCCTTTCATTAAAGCTCTCCTCCATATCCTCCGGAATCATCGGAGACCTACAAAGTGGACACGTTCTCTGATGATAACCCATCCAACGATCCAAACAACACTTGTGAAAAACATGGCTGCAATTCGACAACCTTCTGATCTCATCATCTTCATCAAAGTCACACAGACAGACTGCACAGCTCTCAGGAGTGTTCTGCAAATCCGAGAACTTCACTACAGGAAGCATTTCACGAATAAGAAGAGCTGGAACTGAGTGGAACTGCGGAGTTTGGTGGAGTGTTTGTGCGGGATTTTCGGACCAGGCAATGTCGTGTTCGAGAAAGTCCGCAAGACCAACTATTCTGAACATTGTTGTTAAGGATTTTCGGATGAAACCAAGAAGCGAGAGTAAGTGGATAAAGAGTTTTGGAACAAGTAGTTCTGTGTAGCTTGTTGGAAACCCCATTTTTTCTAACAAGCGCAGTCTTTGCAAGTTTGTTGGCTATGGAGATTGGAGAGAGATGAGGTGTGTTGGAGAGAGTGTGTGGAAAGAAGAGAGGAGAAGTGGGATATATATATATGTGTGTTTTTTTTGGTCTGGATCACTAGGTATCTTAGGCAGTCCCAAACTAATCTTTATTCGAGTCGAGCAGAACTACAAGAGCGGCAAAACTCTCCCAATCGAGTTTTAATGCAGCTACGTAATCAGGAATCGAAGTCGAGATCTTTTTTTTGGTTTGAACCTCCTAGTATTCTTGATGCATTGGCCGAGACTAATCCGGGTTCGGAGCGAGAGACATGACTCCTCCCTCATAGGGGCGACTCTCTTCGGACTCGAACTTGAGTTCAAGCTTTCATGGGAGGGTTGGATTCGAGATTTCTGATTAAGTTAAAACAATCTTACTCCAGTTGATCTACACTTTCGGTAGTTGTGTGTTTGTGTGTATATATAGAGAGAGGAAATGGAGGGTAAATTTTAATATGAGGACTTGAGTCCCCTTATTCGTTTTACTGAAACTGTACAGATTACGTAAAATTAAAATTATTTTTGCTGAAAAAATAAAAGATCCAAATTTATTTTTAATAAATATAACGGTTGTATTTTGTTACCTGATTGAATTCTTTTTGTAAGGTATTAATAGGAAAACTCCATGAAATGGAGGGGAGAAGTTAAAGAGAAGGTGAAGTAAGAAGTAAAAAGAGAAGGGAGAATTGACTGATGTCTTATTCATGGGAGGCTGATGCACTCAAAATAATGGACCACATTTGACAAAACATATATTCTATCTATTTTAAAATAAATATTATTGGAGTTTTTTTTTATAAGAATTAATGATATATTTAATATATTTTAATTAGTATTAAATTTATCATTATATTTTTTACTTGTGTATATATAGAAATTATTAAATTAAATATATATTGAAAATAAAAAAATTAATGAGGAGTAATATTGAAATAAATTACTAAATATTATATTGGTAATACATAATAACATATAATATAAAAAAATTTAAAACGACAAATTTTGAGATACTACAAGATTCTGTGAATTGAGCGTCTAAAATTTAGAGTTCAATATTTCTCGCTAAATTTGGACTCTGACTCTAAATGGTTAGCGACCATGTGGACACTAAATTAGTATCTACGTAGATGCTAAATTTTTAACGTTGAACATTTTAACGTCCAATGTTTAACTTTTGGATGCTAAATGTGTTTAACATCTAAATTTATGTATTTAATTTACAGATTTTTGTAGAGTAAAGGAGAGTATATTTGTTGAAGACTAAACTCTATTGATGATTTAAACCTTAAATTGATTGAAGAAGGGTGAATTCAATCATTCCTTGTGAAACCATCTAAAAAATGGGATATTCGAAAGTAAAAAGAATAAAACTTGGTTATGATCGGGATGCAATATGTCCAAACTTGAACAGAAAATCAAAATTCAAAAGAGAAAATCAAGTGTAATGTAGTGAGAGATAGGTTTGTGGGGATGAGTTACATATGGTGCCCTACACACATCATGTATGGTGTCATTGCCCCATCTTAAATGGGGTTACCACTAACACATCAATATACTACTGAGCGCGTAGATTAATTGGCGTAAGGTTGTTTAAGCTTAATCAGAGATCTCAAGTTCGAGTCTTGAGTACGCAACTGCGTGAAAACTCGGTTGGGAGAGCTTTGCCGCCCTTTTGGTCCTGCCCGGCTCGAACGGAGATTAGTTTGGGGTGCCCAAGATACCAATGATCTGACAAAAAAACTAACACATCAATATGGGTTTGTGTGGACTTATTTGATACAAATAAAGATTATTTATGCATTCTGTTCGTTTTGTAGGTTAATATCGTTCATTAAAGTATAAGACGGTGTAGCGTAATATTGAGAGGAGAGTAGCAAAATTGGGTTAGAACAGTGAGAGGAGTGGTAGGGGCTCACCAAAGCAGTAGTAAGTGGTGCAGTCGTGCCCAACCATGCACATTACTCTTCCACATTGCACCAAAACTAAGCTCTGACCATCTGGCCAATGAGGCCAAGACACACCTGACCCACCCACTGGCACGCCCATCCACACCACCACACCCACCTTCAGACATACAAGAGCTCAGCTCTTTCTACTCACCACCACCTTTGTCTCATTTCTTGTCCCGAACCTCCCTCTCCTAATCTCAATCGTACATGTGCAGGAGATCTGTTACGAGCATAAGTTAAGCAGAAGAGAACATATATTTTTATCCAAAATCTTAAAACATTTTCCAATACGAAATTCACACTTATTTACGTGAAGTTTGCTGTCACTTGGCCATATTAGGATGAAACTAACAGCAAAGCCAGCTAAAGACAACGTTGATCTCCCCCACATTAACCGAAAGTGCACGGCAAACTTACTTTAATGCACATATTAATTTAAAGCTACTTGCTTAATCAAATTTCATTAATTAATTTTTCGTGTTTAACGTTAATTTGTTCTTTCTTGACAAACATTTCCTTAAGAAGCATGATTTGTACCCTATTACTTCCAACTTTGCTTGATAATATATTACTTAGCTATCAGAAATTGCCTGCCATAAGCTCTAAGAATCATCACAAGCTGTCTACAACAAAGCTTAAAAATTCCAATCTGATCCAACTTTGCATGTCAGAAACGGTCTCAGCTTCAAAACAAAAATTAAAAGCAATTAATAAGACTCCTTTTTGATAGAATTTTACAGATTTTTTTCGTAGTATTAAAGCTTTTTCTAGGAGTCTGTACGTAAGGCTTGAACTTCAAAAGACTTAGGTTAAATAAGGGAGAATCATTCCACTAGAGCTGCAAATCGGTTCAGAATTGTTGATTTCGATTCGGAACTGACGATTCATGATTTTATGAATCATAGAATCGGAATTGGATCTAGTCGGCTTGGGGTTGTTCTAACCCGGTTCCAGCGGTTCGCTTTCTGTTCGACGGTTCATGTTTGATTTTTCTTTAAAAATAAACACCGCCGATTCACTGTTCCATGGTTCATGGGACCGAAACCGGAATCCAACATGGCCAATTTCAACGGTTTGATTGTGGTCTCGGTTCTGATTTGCCAATTTCAGTATATTTCACTGCTGTTGAGCAACCCTCACAGGACGACTCTCCTTGGATTGTCAGTCTAAGCAACATCTTGTGGTATAGCAACTTGCATAGTAAAGCTCTTCCGTAAGGTTAAAGCTTAAGAAGTGGCATGTGAGAGCATGCAAATGTTCATCATTGATGATATGGACTGACTTGGGATCATGTGAGTTCTCTTCTTTACACTGCCATTTCAATTGTTTTGTGAAATTGAATGACTAATTATTGTTTTATCATTTCGTTTGTCGTGTAAGTAAACTAGTATCAAATGAGTGGATAATTGTCGAATTAGTCAGTTCAATCGGTAAACTGGTCAATTTTATATATATAGAGAGAGAGAACACTTTAAGAGATCGTGTTTTTTGACAAAATTTGGAGATTAAGCTTGATGGTTGTGATAGTTATAATGGTAACCTTGTTGGTGACCATTCTGTTTTATTTACAGAATATATTATTATATTACGAGCTTGTTTTGTCCTCTAGCTCTCAACATAATAGTCATAAAAAGGATATAAATTTTTTTTGTCCGAACCACGAGATATCTTGAGCACCCTAGATTAATCCTCGTTCGAGCCGGGCAGGACCACAAGGGCGACAAAATTTTTCCAAATAAATTTTAACGCAGCTGCGTACCCAAGATATAAATGAATACAGTATTTGTACCATTTTGCCATATATGCAACTTTTGAAGGAAAAACAATCGTAAAGATAGCAACATAACAGTCAAAAAAGGACATAAAGGAACAAGGCATTGGTACGGAACAGCTTGGCATAAGAAAATAACCTAAAGTTTATTAAATAAAACAACTTGTTTAATTAACTGTTAAATTAGTAATTTACAATATTAATTGCAGTGGAAAATGAGTTTACAGCTACTTACTGACATGCTACAGCTCAAACAAGTGTCTGCTGTCTCTTTTAGTGCTCTGAAAAGGAGTGTGGTGCCCGGAAAAGTTATCGCGAAATT
>CANYCX013790825.1:0-17476 GCA_948193385.1 Breynia disticha f. nivosa
GGAATCACAAACCTCGGCTCTAAAGTATGACTATATTTCACAAATCCTGGACGTTCTACATGACTAAAAGGCAACTCATCAACAATAATCATTTCAGCCAAAGCTATTCTACATGATTCAACATTAAAACATTGACTCTTAAGCATAGCACCATCTCTTTTCATCTCAAAAGATAGCATTTGTTGTCCTTTCTCAAGTCTATTAGGATATTTCTTGCATTGAGACTGTAAATGAGTTTTTAAATTACTAGTTCCAGTTTTTTTGAGTGAAAAGAATATGATTGACCACAATAATTACAAACAACTCTTGGTGATTTTGGGTCATTGTTTGGTGTAAAATGATCCCAAACCATAGAGCGTTTCTTACTAACAGGAATGGGTCGTTGTGAACTCAATGTGTTCGTTTGAGTACCTTCTGATTGTGCTTTAGTTCCCATTTCAGCTCCGTTTTCCTCATTTTTGTCATTTTCAGCTCTCGTTTCGGCTCTACTTTCATCATTTCTGCATCTACTAGTAATCCCTTCATTAGTTGGTTTTGATGGATTTTTCTCCATATTATTCGCATCCACTGTCATGTATCGTTGTTTCTGCAGGATTCAATTAATCAATGTTATTGTTCAATCTCATACGATGTACTTCTAAGTAAAAAACTTAACATACCAATAAATATTTCCATTTACAAAACTCACTTGTTCCCATTTTTTAAACACTTTAGCCCTAATTGAAGCCTAAACATAGCCCTTTCCTTTTAATCAATTCTTACAGTAAAGTCTTAATTAAATATGTATTCATGACAAAATATCAAAGAACACTGCCAACCTTTTTGACCATGATAGTGCCACCTTTCCTTTTAATCAATTCTTACATTAACCTTACTAATTTAAGGGAAACAAAGAACAAAAAGGAAGACTACGTAATCCCTGCAAACTTGTCATGCAACTAATGGTCACTTATTTGCTAATTGGAATTTAGCAGGTAAAGGGAAATAATGCATCTAGCCATAGAAAAAAGCTTAAAATAAGAGACAAGAAGAAAACAAAACAAGTTGGGCAAAATAGCTTTACAGACAGTGACTAGACATGTGAGTGTTATCTCAACTGCAATGCATGATTAGTAATGATGTTTACTCTGTTTCTATGAAGCTGATGCAATTACCATAAGTATATAATTAAGTAAATGATGTATCAACTTTCATGTCCTAAATGATTAAAAAATTTATGCTGAGGGTTTCTATTCTGTATGCAACTGCATATTTAATATTACTTTAAGTTACTATTCTTTACTTTTTAATAAAAAGAAGTGTATGTCCACACAAGCCACTTTTCGTTTAAATCGTTAAATCTACAAAAGTGAACTTTCATACTGTTAAAGACAGAACTAACATTGCCCTCTGTACGTTTTAATTACTTGGTGGAGTTCAAAGTTGCGCTCCCTTCACATGGAAAAAACTTATAGATATAACCAAATCAAAGAATAACAACACTCCATAGGAAATAACAGTTAATATCATTTATTAAACCAAATAGAGAACAAAGATTTCACTGATAAGTTTGGAATGAACATGCCGACGGTCATACGAGAATTTTAAAAGCTGTCTGACTAAGAATCAAAATTAGAACTCTTTAAAAAAAATTCAACATTAGAACGCGTTTTTGAATTACTAAACAATAAACACATGACAGATGAAAATTGCAAGAGATGGCGAAATTAAAGGTCCTGCAAGCAGAAAGAATGCAGTTGCCAAGTGAAAGTAACGTTGATTTCTCACCACGCAAGACACTCGCAAAAATGAAAGAATGATAACATAGTTGAGACTACAGGAGACAACTCAAGAAATCAAACAATTATATTATACAGGTAATTAATTTGTCATCGTTCAAGCAATTATTTTACATAAGTGACATAAGAATCTTCATATAACAATTTAAGGAATCAAACGATATTCTCATTAAGGAATAAAAACAATATTCTCACTGAGCGTTATGCCCTTGAAAAATGTCAACGAACAATGGAAGAGTATTGAAATGCAATACATGCCTTTACAAGGGAAAGTCAAATATAATTAAATCATAGAAATATTATTTTTGGAAGGGGTGGCAAAGGAGTAACAGAGGTCAAACAAGCAAACATTAGTAAAAGGACTACATTCTTAACAAATTCATTAAACTCAACTATGAATTCAAACATGCTGCTATCATGTGATCCAAGGAACAAAATTCTGAAGAACTGCATACGGTGAAAGGGCAATGAATAAACAAATTTCAAGTCTAAAAAACATGTGATAGTCATCAGATGAGCAGCATAGTTTAGAATTGATAGACCTGTAAAGCGGTAATGCTGAGTCAAGTCCAAATTTTTATGTCTTCAGCAATTTCCAAACAGTCAGAAGCTTCTAGGCTCTTAATCAAAAGACAATATGCAATTTGTGGAGTAAATAATTCCCAAATGAAGCGGCTGAAGTTACATCACTCGATATTCTAGCTGTTACTTAAAGATAAAGGAGATTAGCCATACTGAAACCAACATAAGAAAGCATTATTTCGTAAGTTCACTTTCAACAAAAAGTCGCACAGCTTAGGAAAACAACAAATGTGGTTATGGGAGATTACTGTGTTTGTGACGAATTGCTATAAAGTTAATCAGTGGAATGAAGTGGTCCAACTTTCCACAAAATCTTCCTTTGTACTTCTAGCTGAAAAAATGAAATTGCTGACATATCTGAAAGTGCCATACACACATGGATAGCATGTTTCAGGGCACTAGTATGTCTAAACTTAGTGGAGAAAAGATGCCACCTCATGGAAGGATTCATTTCAGCTTCCGCAAAAGGAGATTAGTTCAGATGAAATGAAAAACTGAGACCACAGTGGAAGTCAGACCTGAAAGCCCAAGAAATCATTCATGAATCATGAGCAATTTAAAGTTCATCTTAGCATAACTCTAGCCTCTAGGCATCAATGGCGGGGTTCATTTCCAGCCTCCGCCTATTCGAATATTGTTTTCTTGAGACCTCGAATATGAAAAGAAAACAGAAATTCTCTTATCTTTTTATATTTTAATTTGGCCTACAACTACAATATGAGATCTGAAACCAAAGAATAAAGTTTCCACATTAACTCAAGGAGCTATTGCCTGTACTGGATAGACAAATAAAGATGCTATCAAGCATAATTAATTATTATGATTTGTGATGCAAGCAAAAGAATTAAAGTCAACAAAAAACACTGTACTAAATTCGTGAAAGCGCAATCAATATCTTTAGATTATCCCATGCCACCAAAGAAAATCTGTATGCACATCTCAAAACTTAATTGTTGCAGAACGCACTGTGCAACCCAGAAACTTATACAGCTAGAAAAATAAATAATCAGAATCTTAAAGCACATATAATGAGTTGCCTCAGTTCTGTAATACTAGACAGAATGAGAAAGTGCCCGGTTGATACTTACCTCCTTTCAGGCCAAGCTAGTAGTAAGTCTCATGAACAAAAAAAGAAATATGAATCAGGAAAAACAGAGATCTTTTGCTTAGAAATGATGAGTGTGATAGTGATAGGAGATGTCAGTGAAGTGATTCTTGTCATATCAAGTCATCTTAACAAATACACAGGCCAATTATCGTACAACTCCTGTCAATGCCTCCGACATGAAATCAAAGTATGGTATCTTCCCCTCCAAAGCAAAACCAAAACAAGAACACAGAGCATAATTAATGCACAATTAGATCCAAGAACAGTGGTTAATGCACTCCATGAAAAACAACTAGATATCTTCCCCTCCAAGGCAAAACCAAAACAAGAACACAGAGCATAATTAATGCTCCCGAATGACTAGATGTTTAAAGCATATGCATTCTAAGAGCCAACACCATGGAAACTGAAAAAATAAGGTTTTGGTTCTTTTTTTTGCATTTTTCCAACAAAAGAAACTGGTCCCATGGTGCAATTCATTGGTATTCTATGCCTGAGACTGCCAAAGTTATGGCACACAAGCAAGATAGACGTAAGCAATTTCATTTCTTTCAGTCTTCAATATGATCTGGCTACTTTGAAGAAAGAAGCTAAATTTTTTTAATTGAACAATCAGAACAAAATATTCAACTTACTGTAGAATTTTTTTTACATATATGTGTGTAAATGCACCCATTGCCTTTTCATTGAACACACAAGAAGCAAAATAAGAACTGTATCTGGTAATTGCCTAACATAACACCTAAATACCTAAAACCTCTGTTTACATATGGATCAACTTAAATATGACAAGAAAAAGTTAAAAGTTAATAATGGCGATGACTCAAATCATGTCGAAGATCCTACATATTACAATTGCACATCTAATATTTCACCCCTTTACATGAATTAAAAAATCTGATCACATCATAGGTTAAAATTTTCTTCTTCTTAAATGGATATAGCATGAAATTTTCCTCACTTTTCAAATTTTCCTTGAGTCTCTCTGCTCTGAGGAAGTGTTCTTAATACGTTATGAGACTTCGTCTGAACATAATATTTTCAGGACCAGGATCAAAGCCTCACAACAGCATATAGGGACAGATAAACAACTTCTACAAACCCTAATAAATATATTCTGAGTTATAGTGCAAGCACGCAAGGAAGAACTACTCATCTTTCACTTATCTAGATATTCTTTCACTAAAGAGACAAAGCTGTAAACTCCATACATTCAGAATGTCTTGGGTGTCACAAAGTTCCATGTCAAAAGTCAATCACCAAAATCATCCAAAAACCTTGCTGTTAACAAGTTGCCATATACACCTCAAGGGAAAACTTAAAACCTAATAACTAAATGCGAGAATTTTCAATCATAAGTCCGCAGATTTCATCGAATATGGATAAGGCCACATTAATTTAGCAATCATAGATCTGTATTGAAGATTTAAACCAATCAATCACGATCGATCTAACCTTTGCTACACCATCACTTAATGATCCTTCGAAATGCAATCACTTATTGATATAACAACCTTGTAAAAAAGGTAAACAATATAGGAAGTTTATTTCATAAATGTAATCAATGGAATTAATTCATCACAACTCCTGATGAAGGTCAGTGTTGAGTAAATACATTAAACAATTGCTATCAAATTTCAACACTGCCCTCAAAACAACAAAAAATCCAAATACCCAACTTTAGAATCAAAAGCCAAAACTAAGATAATTTAAGAAACTAATAACTTACATTAAATAAGGTAAGCATGCAAGGATGAACTATTTATCTGACTTTCTATATAAATAATCTTCCACAAAAAAACACAATAGCATAAAGTTACATTCACAATGTCACTTACGGTCAAAATTTTCCGTGTCAGAAAACAATCAACAAAATTATCCAGAAAGCTCATAGTTAACACTTACCAAGTTGCCATATACTCCTCCTAGGAAATCTTAATTCATAATTATTACATTACCAAAACTTTCATTCATATGAATTCAGATTTCATCGCATATGGATAAGGTCACATGAATTTTGCAATCATATATATGTATCAAAGATTTAAATCCATCAATCACAATCGATCTAACTTTTTCTATATACTATCACTTAATCATCCTTCAAAACGTGATCACTTATTGATCTAAAAACATCGTAACAAAGGCAAACAAATAGGAATTTTATTTCACAAATGTAATCAATGGAATTAATTCATAACAACTCCTGATAAAGATCAGGGTCAGCTAAATACATTAAACAGCAATCATTTTTCAACACTACCCTCAAAACCACAAAAATCTAAATAACCAACTACATCATCAAAACTAATTTAATTTGAGAAACTAATAGCTTAAATTTACTAAGGCAAGCATGCTAGGAAGAACTATTTATCTTTGACTTTCTATATAAATACTGTTCCACAAAAGACACAATTGCTTGGTCCGTACATTCATAATGTCACGTACGGTCATAGATTTCTGTGTCAGAAAACAATCAACAATATTATCCGCAAAGCTCATAGTTAGCAAGTTGCCATATACTTCTCCTAGGAAATCCTAATTCATAATTATTACAGTACCAAAAACTTTCATTCATATGAGTACAGATTTCGTCGCATATGGATAAGGTCACATGAATTTAGCAATCATAGATCTGTATCAAATATTTAAATCCATCAATAACCATCAATCTAACTTTTGCTAAATCATTACTTAATCATCCTTCAAATGATCTAATAACATCGTAACAAAGGCAAACGGATAGGAATTTTATTTAGCAAATATAATCAATGGACTTTCATAACAACTCATGATAAAGATCAGTGTGAACTAAATACATTAAAAGCAATAAATTGTCAAAACTACTCTCAAAACCACAAAATCCAAATAACCAACTATAAGCATCAAAACTAAGTTAATTTAAGCAACTAATATATTACATTAACTAAAGTAAGCATGCTAGGAAGAACTATTTATCTTTGAATTTCTACATAAATACACTTCCATAAAAGACACAATAGCGTAAAGTCCGTACATTCACAATTCACTTGCGGTCATAAATTTCCGTGTCATAAAACAATCAACAAAATTATCCGGAAAGGTCATAGTTAAAAAGTTGCCATATACTCCTCCTAGGTAATCTTAATTCATAATTACTGCAGTACTAAAAACTTCGATTCATATGACTATGGATTTCGCAGAACATGGAACAAAGACCAATTGAATTAACAATAATAGATTCGCATTAAAGAAAATCCTACATCACAATTCACTGTCAATCCAACTATGGCTACGACATCAGTACATCACTTAATATAGCAAATAGCCTCACAACAAGGATAACTAGGCTCAAAATAGTAATTTCATCTCACAATTCTAATCAGCTTAATCAATTCATATCAAGTTCAGAAAATGATAAACATTAATTAAACTCACTTCCCAGGTTCTATAAAGTTTCAACACTACACTCAAAAATATTAAAATCCAAATAATCAACTATAGCATCAAGATATTAAGTGAAATGAAGAAACTATTACTCACATTAACTCTCAATGTAGCATTTCAACAGCAATCAAGACTATACCAAGTGCAGCAGCTTAGAAAGTTCAAGTGCAGCTACAGCTTCTAGAATCAGAGTGCCACATCAGCAAAGAAACACGAGAAGATGCTGGAAAAAAAAAGAATGAAGAATGGGAATCCTTACCTGTTCCAACCGCTCGTCCGAAAATCGCACCGATTGCTTGACAGCCATCGCCATCGTTAAGAGCATTGCCGCCAGAATTGGGGTTTGATTTTAGAACCGACAATAAAAATATCTACTTCCCCGAAAATTATAAATGGAAAATATGACTTTCGGTTCCTAATGTTCAGTTCAGTATTCAATATAGCCCTTATTTGAAAAAAAAAAACAATAATTCTCATGCAGTCCTCCTAAAACGACATCGCATAAGCGAATGGCGACGTCACGTGTCCCGCGGAACTTGAAGATAACCGTAACCCCATGGTTAAAATGAAAAGATTGCCATATTAGAAATCTGAATTATGGCAATTAGTTTCAGAAAAATAAATACACCTGCAAATCAACGTTGAAATGAAAAACTCGTATCTACGATTTTTTGCACAATAATTAAAACAGTAAAAACCTTTGACCTCGTACGTTATGACACTTTCGTCTTATAAATACCCCTCTCTATTGTAATAAATCACTCTGCTCATTATTATTATTTATAATTCAGAAAATAAAAACTTCGGCTTCAAGCTTCAGAAATGGCGACGGGAGAGCACAACCTTTTGGTATGATAACTACAAATATTTTCATTTCATTATTTTGCTTTGTATTATCTTGTAGTTTATTATTGTCTTATAAATGTTTTTTTTATTGTTGTGACTGATTTTGGTAGATTTTACATTATAGTTTGCAGTAATATCTTAAATGATCTAATGATTGTACAATAAAAAACTCGCATAATGTATCGGATAAATAATGTACGTTATCAAGTGACACTGCTATCGAAAAAACTATTTTTCTACGTATAAAAATTAGTTTTTTTAAGTCAAAGTGTAATGATACTACTCAATAATAATAAATGAGGTTTTTTAAGTTTTTATGTGTTTTTGTCTAAGTATTTTAAATAAAAATATATTCAAATTAGTCCCTGCTATTTAGTTTTATTATTTGAATTAAATAAAAAAATAAAATAAAATACAACTAAAAGCATTAAATTTTCAAGAAGTTCAATTGTTTTCTTTTAACTCTAAACAATTATAGTTTACGTCCAAAATTCATTAATTTGAACACTTCAAAGCCGATTTTCCACCTTTATAATACTAAATTTCATATTAACAATAAACAATTTTTTATTAATTAATAAACTTTATTTTTTAGTCTCTATCAAGAACAATATAAACCTGTCTAGTTAAAATATTATTTCATCATTTTTCCTATAAAAAAAGAAAAAAATGAAAATTTGTAAAAAGAGTTGTTTTTAAGTAGAAATGAGCTAAGGGTGTTAACGAATAGAACTGTTTATGAGCATAAATGCATTTACGTCAGCGTTTAATTTTATAAAAGATTTTTGTAACTCGGCTTGAAATTAAATGAACCGAGTTCGAGTATTCTAAAACTTAAACAGGAATTATTTTAATTTCATTTTAACAAGTTATAATCATTTTTTCCCAAGATAAAAGAAAACATGCCTTGTCAACAAAGATAGTCGATCTCTTGCATAAATATTCTACACAATAACGAAAATTAATTTATTGTAGAAAATATTTTGTATGTTTTAAAATTTTATTTTTTAAAATCACATTTTCTAGTATTTTATGCTTAAACATTTAAAAATATAAAAAAAATATAATTTTATATTTTATTTAAGAAAAATATTTTCTTTAAAAATATGTTAAAATAATTATTAATTTTTTTTAATTTTAAATTATAATTTTGTTAACTTATTTTTGTTTGTAACAAATATTGAAAAAAAAATATTTTTCTAAAAAATAATTTTTTCCAAATAAACAAAGCCTAACATTTATGAGATTCAAAAACAGAATCCAAAGTTTAAGGCATGAGTTTTGATAGTATGTTCGTTGCAAAACAGACGTAATTTAGAAAAAATAATTATGAAATAAATCATACCTCGAAGAAGAATAGGCAATTTAGTTTACTCATAATTATTCTACCTAATATACTCAAAACAAACACCAAAGTCCATTAAAATTCGAACATGATTATTTCCTTTTATTTTTATTAATTTAATAAAATAAAAAATACAGACGGAAAATAAATAAATCATTTTAAAAATATTAAATCGACCGAAAATTAGAAGTTTGAAGCCCGCTAATGAGTATTATTTAATAAATATTATTAAATAATTAATCAAATAATTGTAATAAATAATATTAAATAAATAAAAATATTTAAATAAAAAATATTAAAGAATTAAAACTTTCATTTACTTTATAACATTAAAATGATTTTTTTAATCACATAACCAACCACAAAATAAAGTCAAAATTTTCCTAACATTAAGAAAAATGTAGAGTATATTAAGATTTTGTTGAAAAAAAAAAAAAAAAAAGAAAATAAACATCTCGAGCGAGCGAGAGAGAGAGAGATGTGCAATGTGCGACCATTTCAAAGCGAGGTTGTCGGAAATCAGGAGCCAATCTGTAAAGCGCGGAGAGAGAGAGAAGAATAGACGAGGATGGGTATGTTAGAGAGCATTGTGGGTGTTCTCCTCCTTATGCTGCTTCTCCTCATTATCCTCCTTCTTATCGCCTGCAAGCCATGGCGTTTTTTCTTTTCTTCTCCCTCTCCTCCTCTCTCCATTAAGGTATCACCTCACTCACTCCCTCACTCTCTATCCGAACCAATTCGATTCGATTCTATTCTATTCCATTTTTCTCTTTCATTTTTCCTTTCTTCCGTCATCACTATTATTAATCAATCCCACACCGGTTAGTTATCGCTTTTTTTTTTTTGGAAAATGATACGATTATGATATGGAATCGATTTGATTTGATTTGATTTTTGTGCCGTGTACTGTATTTGCTTGTTTCTTGATTGATTATTGTTCTCGATTAGGTAGGCATTTATTAATGCATTTTACGGATCATATTGTTCTAAGAATTTGATTCGAAATGATTAATTGTTGTGATCATCGTGATGAACGCGGTGTTTTGGTGTAATTTTATATTTGTGTGTGTTGTTTTTGTATAGAATGATGAGCTAGAGAGGCTTGTTGTTTCGGACAATGCTGATGTTCATGAACAAAGCAGTGAAGTTGTGAGAAATTATGACCTGGAAGGAGCTTGTTACAATGAAGGGTTTGCACGTCAGGGACTTGTTCACAAACAAAGGATTCCGTCTGCATCTCCACATGTGACGCTGGGTATTTTGTTACATTTACTGGTTTTTTGATGTATCTGGTTGTGTTAGTTTTGTGGGAATTAAAGTTTTTTGTTTATTTATCCTTTTCAGGTGATAGCTTGGTATTAGATGTAGTTTCAGTTCAGAGCCTGAGGAAGAGATTTCGCTTGGTCAAACTCTTAAATGCCCGTTGCTGACAGAGCGGTTAGCTGAGGTGCATAAGCATGTTAAGCAAGCAGATCGAGCTCCCAACTTTAAACGTAGTTCGGAAAATGAGGTGTTTGGTGAGATCGTGCCGAAGGGCATCGCTGATCAAAGTAATTTCTTTTTCATCACATAGGCAAACAAAATTTTTATTAATATGTGAAATTCATGAGGATGAATGTGAAAATTTTGTTATCATAATTCTCTGTTAGAAGTGCAGGAAACTGTCTTTCTTTGGAGGTCATTGCTGGGCCTTCTTTGGGGCTTCGTTATTCTGTACAGTCAACATATACTTCAAGGCTTCCAATTACCCTAGGAAGGGTTTCTAGTGACTTACAATTCAAAGATTCAGAGGTGTCAGGGAAGCATGCAATGATTAATTGGAATGCAGATGTAATTTCTCGGTGGCCGTATCATTGTTATCTTCAGTTTTATGTATGTGTATGTTCATTGATTATTGATGATAATTGTTATGGTTACAGAAAAAGAAATGGGAGCTCGTCGACATGGGAAGCCTAAATGGTACTCTTTTAAATAGTCAGTCAATAAACCATCCCGATTCTGGGAAAAGACGTTGGGGTGATCCAATGGAACTTTCTGATGGAGATATAATAACTCTTGGCACAACCTCAAAAGTATATGTAAGACATTTATCTTTTGAACAAGATATGTAAGACTCTCTGCCTGTGCTTTGTGCTGTATGCAGTGTTCTTTCACCGTTGAGTGAGTTATCTGGATTGAATGAATCTTAAACAGATGCGGTTTATTTGGTGCATCGAATGTTCCTCATTGTGCTTCATTGTAAAATGTTCTAAAACATTTTTTCTTTGGCAGGTTCATGTTACATCTAAATCTGGAAGCCGCGTTCCATTTGGTGTAGGCTTGGCATCAGATCCAATGGCTTTGCGTCGAGGAGGGAGGAAACTGCCAATGGAAGATGTGTGCTATTACCAATGGCCACTTCCTGGGGTTGATAAGGTTTTGGATTTAACATTTCTGTATTATAAGTAATGTGATTGTTCTTTTCTTTTTCATGTAAAAGCGCTTTTATAATTATCAGATGTCTAAATCCTTGTTTTTTGCAGTTTGGAATCTTTGGTATCTGTGATGGTCATGGTGGAGTTGCAGCTGCCAATTCTGCTAGCAAGTTAGTTTTTTCTTTCGACGTTTAACTTATGCTATGCTGCTATTTATGTACATTAATCCTTTCCTGGTTTTCCACTTCAAATGACAGAGCTGTAACTGTGGACCATCATGTTCTTTTTCTTTTAAAGGGCAATAAGTCAAGTTTGTTGGAAAATAATTTTTATCTTTTCAATGATAAATACTTGTTATAGTTCTTCTGTCTCATTCCTACTTATTTCATCTAGTAAAGCTTTTCTATCTCTTATTTCCAACAGGATGCTTCCAGAAAAGGTTGCTAGTATCCTTTCAGATTCTTTGACAAGAGAGAGGGTTCTATCACATTGTGATGCTTCAGATGTTCTTAGAGTTGCATTTTCTCAAACAGAAGCTTCCATGAATAATTACTATGAGGTGAATAACTATAATGGGATTTTTCTTTGTTCTTGTGAAGCTATTCTGTTTTTATGTTCAAATTATTATTTCTTTAGATTTTAACTGGAAGATTCCTTAACTAGCCTCATGCATGAATGTAGTTCTTACTACTGTTGATTCTGGACACCATAAACGAGAGTAAGGGAAAAGTCAATGAAGCTGCCTTATCACATCCACTATTGATTGGTTTAGGTTTAATCTGCATATATGATGCAAGTGCTATGCAAGTTCTTGTTCATAGTTAGGAAGTGATTGCAAAAAGTTGTGTGGGATTTACTCAAATTGATTATGAATTAACTAGTAGAATTCTGTTAGAATTATTGAATCTTTGTCTGGACAGACTTATGATCTTTAAGCACAGTGGTCATTCGATGATGTATTTGAATCTTTGTCCTGTAGTGCAGATTTTTATGTGCATAACATATAACAATTGATAATTTCTTGCAGGGTTGTACAGCAACTGTACTTCTGGTTTGGGTTAATGAAGATGGAAATTTCTTTGTACAATGTGCTAATGTTGGAGACTCAGCTTGCATCATGAAGTATGTTTGTAAATTTTCATCTTGTGTTTTATGATGTAAAGATACATTCCTCTCTATTTCATATCACTGCAAATTTTGTTTTCCGTCATTTTCAGTTTCTTAAATTTTTGTTATCTGGCCTCATGTCTATAATTTATAACATTTTACTTTCACCCTTATTATGTGCCATGATAATTTTATGGTCAATACGTTATTTACAGCTGATCTAATTTTCAGTGTTGATGAAAAGCAAATTAAGATGACAGAAGACCATAGAGTAGTTAGTTACTCTGAAAGATTACGAATAAGTGAAGTTGGGGAACCATTGAGAGATGGGGAGACACGTCTTTGTGGTGAGCAATGGTTATTATTTTTTGGTCTTTTTCATGTCATGCAGGTTATAATTACTGTTATCCGGTGATTGGTCAGGTTTGAACCTTGCTCGAATGCTCGGAGACAAATTTCTGAAGCAGCAGGATGTACGATTCAGTTCAGATCCATTCATCAGTCAAGCTGTACGTATTGATGAAGCTAGTAGTGGGTTTGCAGTATTGGCAAGGTAATTTTAAGTTTCTGGTCATACCCTTACTGCAATTATATCATTATTTATCTCTATTGTAATAGTGTTTGTGTTTGATTATTGATATTTCCCTTTCGACGACTCTCAAAACGCTTTCGTTTCGACAGATCTCGTGATTCCTAACATTTCAGCATATATCTGCATGCAAATTAGCTTTCATTTTTTAATGAATAAAATTGAAGTTATAACCTGGTTTGTGAAATCGTAGTGATGGCTTTTGGGATGTCATCGGTGTTAAGAAGGCAATTCAGCTTGTCCTTCAGGTAAATATTTTTCTCATATTCTCGACGTTCATTTGCCATTCAGATTCTGATTTGGATTTTAATCTACAGGCAAAGGAGCGATTCTCCCCGGAAGGGGGAGAGAATACTGCAGAAAGGGTTGCAGCTTTCTTGTTGAGTGAGGCTAAAACACAGAGAACAAAGGATAATACCTCAATAATTTACTTGGATTTTGACAGAAAATCGAGAATATCGTGTAAAATTGATTCTTAATATAAATTAGAATTTTAGTATACAATCATGATGTTTGTTTCTCTTTTATCTTGAATTCTCCGAGTCGGGTTTGGTCGTGGATCTGTCCAGGCAAATGCTTCAGATGGTGTCACAGCACAACACAGTTATCGGATTATGCCTTGACTAAAGAGATAAACTTGAGAATGAAATGTGGTCACTTGAGAAGGAGGAGACTGCACAGTAGCATCCATTTTAGGAAGAAAGTAGTAGGAGGAGATAGAATTTGCAGTAAACCATACACAGAAATTAAAGTAGCTAAAAACTCATGTAGCCATGTCCTTGTTTTTATTACAGTAATTTACAGACTTTGCTTCTTTCCTGCTCAAAATCCTTGATTATACTATTGCATGAGAAAAATTCACTTTAATAATTGTATTATTCAAAAGGGCATTTTTAATAAATTGAAAAAAAGGCATAAAAATCTATTTTTTTTAACTGAAAGCGAAATCAGACCGCGCGACTGCACCCAATTGTTATATAACCCTCCAAAAGGCGAAACCTTTGAATAAATCCTTTTGAAACGCAGCGTTTTATCCGTAGCTGAAGAAATGGGAAAGAAGAAGAGAAGAGAATCAGAGGAGAAAGCAGAAAACAACAAAACAGAAGACGAGCACGACCTTGCTAAGAAGAAGAAGAAAAAGAAGAACAAGGAAGAAGCAACAAGCGAAAGTCGCAAAGAGGAGAAGAAGCAAGCGAAGCAAGTAGCTACAGTGAGCATAGCCGTCCCTGCCTCCATCATTGATAACACTCAGTCTTTCGAACTCGCCACTCGAGTATTCCCTCTCATTCTCTACTCATTTTAGTTTCTTTTTGAAATTCCAGATACTAGAAAGTATTTTTTCTTATTTTTACATCTTATAACTTCAGTTAGCTGGTCAAATTGCTCGTGCCGCCACTATATTCCGAATTGATGAGGTTTGCTTCGCAACTCTTTTATTGTTTTATTGGTGCTGTTGGAGTTTGGTTAGTGACTGTTGTTTGGAATAAACAGGTGGTTGTTTTTGACAATAAATGTAGTGATGTTGATGAAGACAGTGTAATGGCGGCGAGCAATAACGATGACGATGAAAGTGGTGCGGGTTTTCTTATTAGGATATTGCGGTATCTTGAGACTCCGCAATATCTAAGAAAAGCTCTTTTCCCTCGGCATAATAGCTTAAGATTTGTGGTGAATGATTTATTTTTGTACCACTTTTGTTTTTATATGAATGCATTGTGTTTTCGATATGGTGGTTGATGAATTTGTGTATTCTGCGATTTGTTTTTTCAGGGTTTGCTTCCACCCCTTGATGCTCCTCACCATTTGCGCAAACACGAATGGGGTTCATATAGGGAAGGAAGGTTAGTCCGAAATTTTAGACCTGTATATTTATAATTTTTATGAATATTTTCTCGTTGTTTCAAATGTGAATATTGCACTCTAAACTGTTTTCTCGTTGTTTCGAATGTGAATATTGCACTCTAAACTGTAACTCTGACATAAACGAAGACCTGTTTTTGTTCTTAAAATGTCTTTCTCAAGAGCTGCTTATTGAACCAGAGGCTGATTTTTATTGTATTCGAGCTGTTTGTTATTTCAATTTTCATTTACCTGTAGATGTCATACCATAAGCTTTCAGGTGTCACTCTTAAAGAAACGACTCCAAACTCTAAGGGAACTCTAGTTGATGTGGGCTTAAGTAAGGTATTGAATCTAAAAATTAGGCTGCATTGATGATTTGAATGCCATGTTGAAGCATGACTTCGTTTTTAAGCAATTCAACTAGGAGTATTATTGTCAGTTTGTTTGCTTATTATGCTGTGCAGAATGTTGTAGTTGATCAATTCCTTGAACCTGGGACGCGAGTAACCGTGGCTATGGGCTCAGATCGCAATTTGGATTCTGGTAATGGCTTCCTTATCCTTCAATATTTGAACCTTGCCAAAGTAAGCTGATAATATATTACTCGGCTGTGGTTTATTTACCATCTTGTATTGCCATTTATCTAGAGTTGACACGCCAGGTGGTTTCATCGGATAAACCAAGGGAAGAAGCAGGAATGTACTGGGGTTACAGGGTGCGGTATGCTTCTAACATCAGTTCTGTGCTTAAGGGATGCCCATATAAGGTATCGGTTCTTATGTAGCTAGTTCTCTGCTTTTTCATTTCACAAAATTGGTGCATAGTTTATTCTATTGATGTTTTGATGGTAGCCTTTCTGAACTCCATTCTTTATAATAGGGTGGTTATGATCATGTGATTGGTACCTCAGAGCATGGTACAATTATTAACTCATCAGAACTACGTTTGCCTTACTTCAGGTGTGTTTTTAGCCTGTGATAGATCATCAAACATGACCTTGTTTTCCTTTTTATTCTGTAAGTTTGATTATTCGTCTGTATAAATTCAACTATGATACAAACGTAGCTACTGTAATAGTTTGATCATGCATATGACAGGCATTTGTTGATTGCTTTTGGTGGGCTTGCTGGGTTGGAAGAGAGTATTGAAGAAGACAGTAACTTTAAGGTATCGACTATCTGGTTACTCGTGCACATTTAGATCCTTACTATTTTCAGGAACTGTTCTTTACATACAATATCTTGTAATACTGCTCGTGAAACCCAACTCCAAGATATCTGTTGCCCTTGACTGTTTTTGCTTGTTTATACTTGTTACTTGAGCAATACAAAATAGCGTATGTGGATTACTGATTTTGGTCTTTTTCCCTAAGGGTAAAAATGCTCGAGATGTTTTTGATTCTTACTTGAATACATGTCCTCATCAAGGAAGTCGCACGATTAGAACAGAGGTGATAAGCTGATTACTTGCTCTGTTTGCTGGTGTATAAAGCTATAGGCTGTAACCTGCAATTTTGATTTATTTTGTTTACAGGAAGCAATCTTCATATCTCTTCAGTATTTCCAAGAACCAATAAACCGATCATTGCAGAAACCTTACTAATAACATCAATGAGAATCCTGCAGAAAGTTTTGGATTTCCTGGTACTGATTCTGTGGCTTTCTTCTAGCATATTAGTTCATGAGGGTTGAATGATTAGACACAGTGAAGTTGGAAATTTTGATTATTTTGACTGCTAAGAATACATCTTTTTGCGTTAATGTGTAGAACTTTGAATTGGGGGAGCAGTTTAGTCAAGATTCTAACCTTGATAAAGCTCTGTTGAGATTTTAAAACTATGGGTATGTTTGGTGTTGCTGCAAAAACTCCGTTGAGGTGACAAAACGGGATTTTATTAACGCAACAGAGTTTTGTCTGAAAAGCAGTGGTGAGTAGCCACAATTTTATAACAAAACGGAGTTTTAGAAAAGCTAGAAAATGCTCCTTTTTTGAAACAGAGTTTGTCCACCACAGTTTTTTATATGATTTACAAAAATATCATTATCATCTCTTAAAAATATTTAATTATTAAATATATTAAAACACCATATCTAACTCATATTTTTAACATATTAATCGCTAAAGATAAATTTTTACGATTTTACTCATCAATTTATATAATTTTTATATATTTATTATTCTTTTTCACGTATTTTGTGACAATGATATTTTGGTTATTTGATATATATCAATTATAATTTTTAATACAAAATATACTTAAAAATTAAAATGCATAACCAAACACTATAATTGTGTTCATAAAACTCTGTTTTAAAACCACTGTTTATAAAACTTTGTTTTGTTAACACACTTTTCACCACCACAATATCAAACAGAGCCTATATCTATATCACCATTACTGTTTGGATATTTGTGATGTTAATTATTTTTTTAGATTTT
>CANYCX013791841.1:0-12302 GCA_948193385.1 Breynia disticha f. nivosa
GACTCTTTCGCGTATTAGCTACTTGGGGTAAGTATATTTGGGCTGTGTTTGATGTATTTTAAGAGTTAAAAGCTGGAATGTTGTTAGGGTTATGAGATGGAAGCAAGGGTAGAAAAATGGTTAGGATTTTAAAGAGGGTAATTAAGAACAAAAGAAATAAGAAATGTCATAATAAGTGCATTCTTGCATTTTATTCATTAATGAAATTGTAATTGATGAGTCAATAAAATTGTTAATGGTAGGAAATGAAAATCACGATGAGGGAGGTTTCCGACCAGATCGTTAGGACGTTTCTTGAGAGGTAAGCAACATGAATGCAACTATTCTTAAACGATTCCTAAATTTATTTGAATTGAATATGAATAATTATTGTTGGACATGTTGTTTTGTGGTTGGTATGGTTGATTTGATATGGTTGAAAATGTCAAATTGCTAGTATGTACATTGACAGAAAATGTTGTAGTACTTGTGGATGAGTTGATTATTGATATTCATAGGTTCATTGGCTATGTTTTGATTGAATTAATGTGGACTTGATGAAATCTTGAATGGTTGAATTTATTCTTGGATGTGAAGTATGGCATGAACTTATGTTGGTGCATGAATTGGTTATATGATTGGTGTATATGACATTCATGCATACATTTGGGGCTCTTTGTGAGCACATTAAATTAAAGCACAATGGCTCTTAATGAGCAAGATTAATGAGGGAGTGGTTATGGCACTTCGTGTGCAAATTATGGTGCTTAGTGCACAATAATGTTTGGTGCTTAGTGCACAATATATTTTGGTGCTTCATGCACAATATTATAGGTAGTATATAAAACATGCTACACCGGGCACAGTGGTTAAAATTCAGTACATAGACGTATGCATGAATGTGTCAGGCCAAAACAGGGTGTATTATAGATATCCAATTATAATAACCAAAACTCCCTGCCGAAAGGCCCGTTTGCAAACGTCAATAATATGGCCAAAACAAGGCGTAAATTGAAAATTTATTTGGTATCAGGAGTTACATTTTCACATCATTCTGTTCTTTGATGTTGAATTTGAAATGAGCACATGTTAAGTGGTTATTTGTTTGGGAGAATTGCAAACGTCAAAAAAATATGCGATAAAGAAGACGGGAAGACATGAAAGTATATTGAAATAATATTGCATGCAGTTTATATGGTGAGGCTTTTAAAAGATTATAAGGTAATCTTTTAGTGTAATTATATAATTATTTGGTTGAACGAATAACTCAGATATCTGAGCGATAAAGACTTGAATGATGGAGTTGAGAAGAGGGAGGGCAAGTGGTACAATATTCATAGGAATTTGGTTAAAGTGATGAGATTGTGGGTAGGATTCATTTAGCATAAGGTACTCTGGATAATCACGAATATTATACTGATATGAACCAATTAAGTTTTCTTTTTCTGAGTCGAAAGAATATTAGAAATCAGATTTTGACATTACAGACTTGAGTGTCGCTGAGGATGGCAGTTTCTATTTTTGCAGAGTAGCTTTTTTTTTAATCGGATGAACCCAAAATACTATGGCATCTTAGCTTTTGTGGTGGAATTGTGTCGAGAAAATAGGTATCAAACTTGCTTAGTAAATTTGATTATCTAGATAAACAAGCCTAATGCTACACTTATTGTTCAAAATCAATAGCTGAAAAAAGCAACAGAAGGGGATGTTTTGGTCAACAATACAATATATCGAAAATTGGTAGAAAATTAAAGCACTTGTGCCTGACAATTTTTTAGGTCAGATATATCAGTTATGGTGCCTATGTATTTTAACAAATTATTGCACAAATTAAGCGCGCAACATTTGCCGGCTAATCACAGAATTTAGAGGTATTTCTGAACAGATATTTTATTTCCGTTGAAGAATAATGTGAGTTGTATGTATACTATGACAATGAATAGGTCTTGCTTAGATACTTGCAAATCAGTAACTGCTTTTTTGTATGTTGCTTGGAGGACTTTTTCTCAAAAAAGTACAAAAAAAAAAATAAAATTTTAAAATTAGTTGGATGAGAACTTAATTTTTAAGTTGTGGTGATTTTCAAACATATTTTATACTTAATATTTTTTTTGGGTGGAAGTGACATTATGTCATGAGTCATGCATAATGTCACTTTAATTTTTTTTTAAATAAATAAATTATAATTTATAATTAGGTAATGATTGGAGTTAATTAATTGAATGTGTACAATGATTAGAAAATGAGTAGTTAGTGATTGAAGTTAATTGGTTGAATTTTTAAGATGTGTAATTATTTTTGAAATTAATTTAGTTCAAAAAAAATTAATAAAATTGAAGAATACTATTTCATGAAATAAAATAATTTTAGAATTAAAAAATATTGATAAATATATTCATAACAACAAGTTTTAATAAAAAAATTACATCTCAAAATTACGATTTCTATACACAATTGTCCTAAGACCAGCATTGTAACGTTGTTGTCGACGTTGAGTGTTCATGTCTATATGCTCAGTGCCAGGTCTTCATAGGGACTCGGTCAAATCTTACTCTAAATCCCGAGCTGCAACATCAATATAGGGACCAGCAGACGACGATGGAGGGAGTAAATAATGAATATGGGTAAAATTGGAAAACACAATAATAATTAATGTAAAAGAAAATTTTGGTTTCAAAGAAAAAAAATCTCACATAAATTGGGATAGAGGAGTAAATAATATAATAAAATTTATGAGTAATATTTGATGATATAAAATAATGCTATAAAAATATATTGATAAAAAATTATATATATTCATAAGAACAAGATTTGAAAATAAAATTATATGTCAAAAAAGCATAAATTTAACAATATATTTAAAATTACAGTATTTCTTTCATATAATGACTACAACTAGTTAATAAATAGTAATTCAGTAAATTTATATTAACAACAGTGTATTTAAAAATAACTTATCTTTACAATTTAATAATTAAACTTCTAACTTTTATATAAACCTATCAAATAAATAGAAACCATTTATAATGAAAAAAAATTAATTTCACTTAAATTAGTAAATATAACTATTATCTAATAATATAAAATTAAAACTTCCAAATGATAACAAATTAAACCTATTTATAAATTAAGTAATGATACAGAAAATAAAAAACTATTTTTGGATGGCTGAAAAGTATAATGAGAAGGATTTATTTTTTAGTGATCAATATAATGAGAAAAAAATTATAATGTTAGTTTGTGAGAATGATTGAAGGAGAAATAAAAAAAACTCAAAGTTAAACTTATGTAGACAGAGTTTGAGAGAAATGGAAGAGGAAAGAAAACAAATGTGTCCACGATAGATATAAAACAATGAAGGATGTTGTTTGCTGCTCCTTTTATTGAGGTAAATTTTAATATTAGGATTTACAAGGAGGGATTCATTGAGTCTCTTTCTGCGTTTTATTAAAACTGTATAAATTACGTAAAATTAAAACTGTTTTTATTGAAAAAATAAAAAGCTCAAATTCATTTCCACTGTATTTAACGGTTATAAATTAGTGCCTCAACGGTTATAAATAAAAGGTTCCATAATTCATCTTTATTATTGTTGGTCAAACACTGCAGTTTTCATGGGAACTTATAAAAAATTGAGAAGCTTTAGTGTTTCACTTGGGTAGTAGCTAGCCAGCTTTTTCATCGTTTCAAGCGCTTCAACATTGTTTCTAGATGCTGCAATATGCCTGATATGTCAGGTGTAATTTGCCATTATGTAGAGCGAATTATATAGACTTCGCCATGACTCGTGGCATTTTCTGTAAAAAGTCACACGTCATGGAATATTATATGCAGATCTCCATGACACGTAAGACTGTAATCGAGCCGAGTCGAGCCGAATTTTAAGATGTTCAAGCTCGACTTGTTAAGATTTTACGAGTCTGAGCTCGTGCCAAGCTTTTTATCGAGCGCAAATTCTTGTTTAAGTTTGACTCATTTAAAGCTCGCGAGCTAACGAGCCTAAAACAAACCTCTGTTTACGAGCTTAAGACGAACATCTTAAACGAGTCTCTAAATAAGCATTTTTACGAGTTTATTATGAGCTCATAAACAATATTGTTCACAAGTTTTAACGAGCTTTTTTACAAACATATGTATAGACTATAATTTTGTAAATTACAATATAAATTAATTATTATATATAAAATACAATATGTATTTATTTTATTGTTTGAAATATTTAAAAATAATTCAGAGCACTCAAATTATTATATAAATATATATATATAAGAGTATATAAGTCACACGAGCATGTTCATGAATACTTCAACGAGTCTGTTCATAAACACTTAAATGAGTCTGTTCATGAACAATTAAACGAGTTTGTTCGTGAGCTTTGTCGAGTCGAGCTTTTGAATGTTTAAGTTCGGCTCGTTTATAGAACGAACATAAATTTTTGTTTAAACTTGGCTCATTTACTAACGAGTCGAGTCATGCACGAGCTCTTATCAAGCCGAACGTCGAACCGCTCGCTTGCGGCTCGAGTCATTTACACCCCTAATGACCTGTCACATTTTATACTAAAACACCATTGCACACAGCGATTTATGTCCATAAATTAAGTTTTAAACTTCTACTGTTTGGGAAGAATCTTTTTTCACAGTACTCAATTGGTCAAATGCCCTTTGCTTGGAGATGCTCGGAGATCTAAAAGGCAGTTTGTAGTAGCATTGTAATCGAGTCCAATCGAACAGAGTTTTATAATCTTCAAATTCGGTTCATTTAAAATTTAACAAGTTATAATTTGAACTGAATTTTAAATCGAGTTCAAAATTTTATTCATGAACAAACTTTTTAAAATTCGCGTTTTTTCACGAATTTTTTGAATTTGATTAGCAAAAAATTAAAATACAATTTTATTTAATGTAAAATTAAAAATTAACATATCTATTAAATATTATTAGTATTTTATTTTTATAAAATAGCCATTATTTTTAATTCATATAATTAATCATAATATATTATATATTTTATTAAAATATAATTTTATTCTAATATTAATTATTTTTAAATAAATTATATGCTTAAATAAAAAAATAAATATGAAAGCTACACATTAATATAAAAAATAAATATGCAATCAAGTTTATTCACGAACGTTAAATGAGCATTTTCGCAAATTTCGAGTTGATACCATCTTGTTCAGATATGACTCATTTAATCATCGAGTCTAAAATTTTGTTCATAAACAAGCTCAATTGTAAACGAGCTGAGCTCGAACAAACTTTATCAAGTTCAAACTCAAGTAGCTCGCGAATAGTCCAGTTTGTTTACAGCCTAATTTGAAGTTTTCAAATTACATTATTCTTTAAATATTTGAATAAAAATTAAGATTTAGTCTTTATGCTATTTTCATATTTTTAGTGATTTGTTATTTAAATATGACTTAAATAAATATAAATGCTTGATGCAAAGCAATAACCATTTTAAGAAAAAAAATTTTTTTCTAATGCGCAAAACCCAACAAAGCAGATTAGAGAGCAATAACTTTATGAGATTTCAAAGTGGGTTAGTGAGGCCCCGTGGAGCAGAAATTGAAAAACCAATCTGCACTGAGATGGAATACATATCACAAGTGGCAACCCTTTTTTAAATCCTACCTTCATATTAATACATATAACAAGTCCAAAATAATTGCTAAAGCATAAAAAGATTGTACGAGACTGAAAATTGAAACTCTCTATAGGAAATTGTAGCATAGCTTTCGCCAGCCAAAATTCGATGTTGTTTCAATTGGAATGAAATAAAAAATGGGAATTGCATTAACAATTCTCCAACAAATAGAAGATTGCAGTACCTGTGCTTGTCTCTTTATTTTGTATCATTGTTTTCACAATGTTGTGTAAAGTTCTCAGAAAGGATAGTTTATTGGTTCTGGTTGGATGGCCTTTTGCACCAGCTCTGTCTGTTCCTTCACATGTACAACGTAGAAACCTGTGGCTGTTGCCGCCGATGGAGCTCTTCCAACATACTTGATGTCCTCCACGCTTCCTCTTCCTAGTGCTTTCATGGCAGTGCAGAGGCGCGGAGCTACGTAACTGTATGCACCCATGTTCATCGGCTCTTCCTGGCACCAAACAATCTCCGCATCTACAATGAACAAGGACAATGATCAGTGTCAAGCAACAGACTCCACAGTATGCCAACAACGAGGTCGTGATTAATAAAAAGGAACAACCGTGATGAGAGTTGTATTTTTTGTAAAGCATAGGTCTACAACATATGTCGTCGCAGAATTTTCAAATGAAAAAATATACGGATAAAACCACCAAGAAAATCATACGTTGCAATATTAAACACGCAACACCATTATGAACTATAAGCTGACTGAGAAATAGAAACGTACTTGGATATCTGTTGAGCTCACGCTGGACAAGATCATATGGGAATGGACAGAGTTGTTCCACTCTGCAAATTGCAACGTCTTTTGCATTTTTCTTCTTACGCTCTTCATCAAGCTCGTAATATACCTTAAAGCATTAATTTAGAATTTAAGGAACCATAGACACGGTATAAATCAAAGCAACACAAATTCAAAGTGATCTATTCAAATGCATGGCCGGAAGCAACACATACCTTACCAGAGCACAGAACCAAGCGCCTGATACCTTTCTCAAGGTCAGAATGGTCATTCTGATCCTTTATGAGACGCTTAAATCTGGTTCCTTGTTTATCAAAACCAGGATGTCCTTGCACATCATCAAACTCGGAGAGGTTTGATTTGCAGTCCTTGTGACGAAGCAAGTTTTTGGGAGACATAACAATGAGGGGTTTACGAAAGTCCCTGTGAATCTGAGAGATAAAATAAAAAAAAAAACATAATAGCACAAACTTTATCTTTTCAATTACTAATGTCTTATGTCTAATTATTTTAGAGCTATAGGGGAATAATAATTCCAAATAAAATACTTTGACATCACTCACCTGGCGTCGCAAAACATGGAAGTAATTGGCAGGAGTTGTAACATTCACTACCTGCCAGTTGCATTCCTGAATTTGCTTTCGAAGTGTTGGCTCCATCTCAGGAATCACATAAGGATTGTCATCACTCATCTGCACAAAAACAGAAAATGGAGAACATTCACAAATGACCAGAAGTTCAACTGCCTAGATGCTTTACAAACACAAATATCAGGAGACGGGAACAACAAAAATTTTACCAATGGCTGATTAATTTTTAATGTCATTACAGATACAACTGCAACTTATTTGACAAAATATTCAAATAATATGAATCTCAAAATAAAATTTAAGTTGAATTGTTGAAACTGTTTCCGAAACCAGCAGAATAATGCTAAGCAAATGAAAGATAGCCATGATCTTCAAAGCATTAAGGAGCCATCTAACCTACAAACAGAAAATTTTCAGAACTGAAATTTAAAAAAAAAAAAAATTCATCATTTGCAAATACCTGAAGGAAGCGTTCCAATCGTGCACTTGAATGCTCAGGGCCCTGTCCATCATATCCATGAGGAAGAAGTACAACCAGGCCAGTTTGACGCAACCACTTTGATTCACCACTGCTCAGGAACTGATCAAATATAACTTGAGCACCATTAGCAAAGTCACCAAATTGAGCTTCCCAAAGAACTAATGAATTTGGATTTTCCATTGAGTAGCCCAATTCAAATCCAAGAACACCAAACTCCGAAAGAGAACTGGACACAAGAAAATATCAATCTTATTTAGAAAAAAAATTTCCCTCGCAAGACCAATAATCAATTTTACAAAAACATTCAAGAATTATCCCATGACAGTCAAGAAATCAAAGGAAATAAAAAAAAAGTAATAATTTCCTACCATTGAAAGTTTGACACAAAAAAATAAAGGCTTGCAACATTTAGAAATGATACCTGTTGCTAACAGTAAACATCTCCTCATCTTGATTCATGATAACATGATCTAGAGGACAATACTGTTCCCCAGTTTCCTGATCATGAAGTACGGAATGCCTGTGACTAAAGGTACCTCTTTCAACATCCTGACCACTCAACCGGACATGGTTACCTTCAACAAGTAGGGTGGCAAACGCAAGGGCTTCTGCCAGGGCCCAATCAACTCCTTCACCTGTCTCAATCATCTGTGCACGTTGCTCATACACCTTCTTCACTGCTCTGTGAGGCTTAAAATTGTCTGGAAGCATTGTGACTGCTTTGCCAACATTTTTTAAGATTTCAGGTTTCACACTACAAAACAGAACAAGGATTTAGTCTGAACGCAAAGGTTGGCCTGAGCCACCAATGATTAAATCGCAAGAGCATGAATCAAACCCGGTGTTTCGGACACGTGAAAGCTGTTCAGGTGACTTAAATCCAGACCAATGAGATGAAAGCCAGTCCCTTCTTTGAGGAACATAGTCTTTGCTGGCTAAAAATTCTTCATTGAGAATTGTATTTACTTTCTCTTGAATCTTGTTAACATCTTCCAGAGACAGGTGCCCAGACTCCAAAATTTGCTTCTTATAAATCTCGAGAGCCGAGGGATGATTTCTGATGACCTGAAAAAATTAAGTCACGCATTATTAACAAAACAAAACTACAAATACAAAAAAAAGGCAAATAAATAAATATGAATGTAATAAAAAAATTACACGGAAAAAAAATATATTGCAGACAGGCCTCAAACACAAGAACAAAAATCAATTTAGGGGAGAGAAAATTTGGGACAAGAAAACAATTTGAACAATAATTAATCAAACAGTCTAACCTTATACATTTTTGGCTGAGTGAAGGATGGCTCATCAATTTCATTGTGTCCGAATCGGCGATAGCAGACCAAATCAACTACAACATCTGAATGGAAAGTCTGTCGCCATTAGGCTGCAAGCTCACAGACGTGGACCACGGCCTCAACATCATCACCATTTACATGGAAAATAGGGGCATTCAAGGCCTTGGCAACATCAGTACAGTACTGAGAAGATCTTCCAGACCTTGGATCAGTTGTGAAGGCAACTTGGTTATTGACTACAATGTGTATAGTCCCACCAGTAGTGTAGTTTGGCAATGCACTAAGATGCAGAGTTTCATAGACCACACCTTGTCCAGCAAAACTACCATCACCATGGATCAACACTCCCATATTCCTTGTTCTGTCATAATCATTGGAGTAATATTGCTTTGCTCTAGTTTTTCCAACCACAACTGGATCCACAGCTTCCAGATGACTAGGATTTGCAACCAAAGACAAATGAATTCTCTTTCCACCTCGAGTTGGTCGATCATATGAAGTACCTAAATGATACTTGACATCACCAGTTCCAGTGTATAGGCCAACTTCATCTACAGCCTTGTCCCACCACTGAATTCACTAAATATTTGTCGGAGGGGCTTCCGAACAACGTTACCCAAAACATTCAATCTTCCTCTATGAGGCATACCAATGACAATGCTCTCCACGCCAAGATCAGATGCCCTGTCAAACATCTCCTTCATGCCAGGAATCAAAGTTTCCCCACCTTCAAGCCCAAACCTCTTAGCCGTAGTCCACTTAGTGGCCAAAAAGTTTTCAAACTGTGAACTCCATATAAGCCTATCAAGAATCACCTCACGGCGCTGACGATTGTATTGCATAGGTGTTGGGGTTTCAATCTTGTCTCTCAACCAATTACATTTCTCGCGGTCTGCAATATGCATATACTCAAACCCAATGCTTCCACAATATGCCTGCTCAAGCCTAGTCAAAATTGATCTAAGCGTTTGCACAGGACGATTTTCAGACAAAAACCCAGACATCCTCCAAACTCCCAAAAAGAACTCCCTGTCAAGATCAGCTTCGGTAAACCCATAAAGTGCCAGGTCCAAATCATCTGGAATTTCTCTTTCTTCCAAACCCAAAGGATCCAACTTCGCTTTCATATGACCATTAACCTGATAAGCTCTAACAAGTAACAACAATCGCATACTCTCCTGGATAGTTTGCCCCGAAATTCCAGGTGAAGTAGCAGCCTGACCAACAAAATTCCTAAAGAAATTGTCCCAAGACTCATCAACGCTGTTAGGATCAGCTTCCCAAGCGCGTTGAAGCTCCTCCAAGTAAACACTACTAGTCCCATCTAGGAAGCTATCAGTCAATCTGGAAAGGGGCACTGGCCGTGGCACAGGTGCAGCTTGTGCCTTTGGCCTAAACACAGTACTATGGAAACATCTAGAGTGAGAATTAATGACACGAGAACGTGCTGCATATGACGCCGAACTATGTGCTATACTTCTCTTAATAGCATTTCTAGCCAAACTAGACCCTGCTCTAAACCACGCCATAACTAAAACACACTCTTATCAATTACTAATTCAATGACTGTAGCACTAACATGTGGTTTCTGGATTCTTCAACTGAAAATCATATAAATAGAAACATTACACACAAGAGTAAGTTATACTAGGAAATGACATGCAACAGTAACAAGGAACAAAAGTACAAAACGGTGTCGCGTAATTAAAACTGTTATGTGAAAAGTGAAAGCAATGTATCAACGGATCTATTTAATCGAACATTTTAAGATTTTTTTACAAAAAAGGTGATTTGAAAATTCGTAAAGAAGAAGCTAAATAATGAAGAAGCAGAAATGAAACGACGTAGGAAAAGGAAAGACGAGATTAGAGAGGAGAGAGACATTACCACCAGAAAGGCAGCGTAAGGGAAGAGATAGCATGCGGTGGCGGATGGAGATAGAGTCTTTCTTTTGCTGCCTAAATTCCAACTTCTCGTTCGTTCTTCTTCTTTCCCATATTCTCTCGAACCTTTTTATTTGATTTTCTTTGATCTTTATTTTATTTCTCTCTCTAAATCACTGTCTTTTGACTAAATTATTTGTTCAAATTTATATTTGACCAACTCAGCACATATTTATGTATGGGGCAGCACTAAAGGATATCTTAACAAACTTGGTTGAGAGAGTTTTGTCGTCTTTATGGTCCTGTTCGACTTGAACAATGATTAGTCTGGGTGTTCAGTATACCTCGTGTTTCAAACAAAAAAAACTAAAGGATATTTGAGTTGGAAATACCCTTACAGCACAAACTATTTAAAAGATTTATTTTATTTATTTAAAAAAAATAAATTTAAAAAACATCATCAATTTATTTTAAAAATAAAAATTAATAATAATAAAGTCGATTATTTAAAAATAAGTTAACATAACTGCTATTTAATTTGTTTGTTTTGTTATAATTTTTAATTATTTTTTCTTATTTATTTATTTAATTATTATTATTTGAATCATTCAATTATATTTATCTATTTAATTTTTAATAATTAATTTAAACAGTACTATTAAAGCGGTTTAAATATAAAATTATTTAATTTACTTTCTCAGGGAGATGTTATTAGTTGTGGTCGACTTACATTACATGTTATGTTGATGTTAAGAATGTCTAAAACATATTTTTTTTATAACTCGAAAGGATATGAACCTTTTAATTGCATAGCGTGGCATTTTTTTATAACAATATATCTATTTTAATTTTTTTAACCGATTTACCAATTTTATTTTTATGATTTTAAAATTAAAAATTTATATTTTTTGTAAATTTTAAATTGATATAAATTTTTAATTTAATATATACTAAATTATTATTTTTTATATTTTTTTAAAAAAATATTTTTTACATATTTTTTTTATAGTTTTAAACTAAATATCAACTTTATGAAAATTTTATATCAATTTTATTAAGACTAATTGAAAGAAGTCGCATATATACAATATATATATATATATATATATATATATATACATATAACACAATTAATTAATACATAATTAATTAAGTGATAAATAAAACGAACAGAAACGTACACCTGGAGTTCCGTTTAATGCAGCGGAAGAAAAACGATACCTCTTTGAGGGTACGTCGTATCCACAGGCGTATAAACGTTGAGATACGGACAATGTTCATACCCAATCCTACACCGAAAAATCCGATCCACCGGAGAGAGAATGGTTTTAGAATTCTTATTCTAAAACCTCCACAAAATCTGAATTTGATGTTTGTGGTTAATGTGTGTGGAGAGAGAGAAATGTGGCGGAAAATATGCTTATATAGAGTGAAGGTACCTATTAATGAATAAGTACCTTTCCACGCACATTTACACTTTAGTCCCTAAACAAAAAGTATTTCTAATTTAATCCTTCTATCAAATAAATCATAATTAAATCCCTTAACTTAATTATATTTATTTGACAACCCAAATATCATGGGCGGAATAAATTATCCTTTCAGAATTTAATGTAGATTATAAATGAAAGTGGATTAGCATGTGTATATGCTGAAACCGAAGAAAATGAT
>CANYCX013792447.1:0-13304 GCA_948193385.1 Breynia disticha f. nivosa
GTTACTACACATCCATATCTATCCAACAAACTCAATTTTATTCAATTCTGAGCTCGGATTAATGAAATATTACATTCTAAAGTATGGGTATGCTTAAAAACGTGATTTATGAAATCAGTTCGAAGAAAACTCACCAAATCAAGCTCTCTATCGATTCCTACAACTCCCGATCACCAAGATTCGTCAAGTTTTAAGCTCGGTTAGGGTTTTCGATTCCCGGTTTGGTGTTTAGAAGCAAAAAACGTGATTTGGATGAAGTGTAAGAGTTCACTCATATGTTTACATATATATATAGTTTCGATTGGACCATTTTACCCTCGGCTCTACCCGTGACTTGCCTTTCATCTTTCTCTCTCTCCCGGTTTGACCCAACTTTTCAAAATTTTAATTCTTAACACACTCCACACTCTTTCACCAATATTTAATTAAATACATTTCGCGAAAAATTTTTCGCATATTTATAAAATATTCCACATAAATCCTAAAATTATGAAAAATGGAGGGCGTTACAGAGCATGTTGACAGAAGTATCCTACTCACATAAGCATGTTACGTCGGTTTCATCTTTGTAGATAAAATGTCAAGATTAGGTAGTTATTAGGGAAACATACAATAACCAAATACCACCTAGAAATCGTATCGTTGAATACGTCATGATAAGTTGGGTCAAGTGAATTTATAAATGTGTGAACGTAAATTTATAAATGCAAATACTCATTAAGTTAGCCTAGTATTTAAGTTTTGTCAAATACTGGAAGCGCAGTCCTGTATATAAAAGGCTAAAAGGTAGACTGAGGGAAGGTGTTATGTGCACTAAAGACCGAAGCTTTCGTGTGATGTAATTTTTATAAACATGTGCTCATAAGTTGAGAATACATCACATCACTATTGAGTATAGTGTGTATATAAGCCAACCAAGGGATAGAAATGATTAAAGTAAAATTTATCTCAATTTTTCTTATATAAGACCCAGCAGTGCTCAAGATGATCTTTACAAGTTCCTTCTTACTTTGATATTATTGTGAAACATGTGTCATGATGTTTAATTTAATTAGTTATATAAATAAGCTACACTAGCTACGAGTGGGCACACTTAACTTTTTAGTTAGATGTTGTGACATATGGTGGATCAATAATATATAAAGAAGATTATTTCCAAAGATATCACTCGAGTTCATATAACGTCGGACCCGAATTACTATGTTCTTATGAGAAATGTGATTAATGTGGTTATTCACTGGTTCTTTCAAGATATGTAACTAGTGTTTATGACAAGATTTCGTGAGATCAAAATAAGTCGAAATCAGTGATATTAAGAAAGTAATATAGGGAATAATCACGTTTAGCTGACAATAGAAAATAGCGAGTAATCTTCTATTATACTTGAGCTACTTAACAGCGAAAAACTCATTTCGTTGAAGGTTGCACGCATGCACTACAAAAAGATGGAATACTATCCCTAAAGAAAGAATTTGTACTCACAATCGTCATGTGCAAGTGGAGATGAAAGAATAATTTATTCTGCCCATGAAGTTTGAGTTTGTCAAATAAATATAATTAAGTTAAGAGACTTAATTATGGTTTATTTGATAGAAGGACTAAATTAGAATTAATTTTAGTTAAGGGACTAAAATAAAAATGTGAGTGGAAAGGTACTTATTCACCAAGTGCTACCTACCACTCTATAAATAAGCCCTTCCACTCCACATTACACTTAAGAGAGATGTCTCTTTCACACAAATAACCAACATAAAATTTTTTCTCCGAGATTAGGTTAATCGAAATTTCTGATGTAGGATCGCATGAGAAAAATGCTTGAAAATTATACAAAAATATTATAAAAAATTAAATAAAATATGTTTAATTTTTAAATAAAGATATTATAATTATTAATTAAAAATTATTATGAAATACGTAATATAATAAATTAATATTATATAAAATTTGAACGTAAATATAAGAAAAAATGCTTGAAAATTATAAAAAAATATTATAAAAAATAAAATATTATCATGAAAGGTTCATGTAATTAAAAATATAACGTTAAACGTGAAAAAAATTAATGAAATTTACAATTTTGATTGGGAAAAAGTTAATTTAATTTAAGCTATATTTTTTGGTACGATATTTTATTATATACGCTTTTCAATCTGAAATCAAAAGAATACAACTTCTTAGTATTTTGAGTATGTTGTTTGTTTTACATTTTGATATGATTGATTATTTTTTAAGTTCATCACGATTTTAAATAGAGTATCAATATTCATTATTTTATTTTTATTTTGCCGTTTTATTACTACTTTATTTTTTTATGACTAAATACAAAAAAAATAACTGTATCTATCCTTTTTATATTTTAGAAAATTTTTTTAATTATTACAAAAATATTACAAATTGTAATGTTACATTTGTAATATTGTAATGTTACATTTAATCGTTACGATTGTAACATTACAATGTTACAAGTGGCTTGTCTCCAACTGACTGTGCAGACAAGAATTGAAATGATCATAAATTGGATATTGTTTGTCGGCATTGTGGACAAGTTGAAATCCTCCTGACATGACCTATATCTGCAATTTATATATGCGGTTTGTGTTAAATTTTTTAATAAATATTTTTTAAATAATCTTTAAATGAGAATAATCTTTTTTAGTCACTAATTTTTTTAGTAAAAAGCCTTATGATTTCATGCATTTCCATTATAACTTTGTACACTGGAAAACTGAAAAGTAAAAATTTTTCTAATTCTCTGATCAAATTTTTGATATTTTGAAGAAATGTATAAAACGAATGAAAAGGTATAACACTCATACTCTAAAGATTTGGAAGTGGTGTGACAATGTGTTGCGATCTAAATTTTCAGGATTTAGCTAAACTTCAGTTATAGAAGTTACGACCTTAATACGGATTGTTGCACTTATTCACAAACTCGAGATAAAAGAGCTGTCTATCTATATTTTGTTTTAAATTTTTTGATGATTTTCATTAATTGACAATACCGAATAATACATCAAGACAGCTACTCCCAAACTTTTAGCAAAACTAAAACTAATCAAAAACTATCTCTAAAGTAGAATAGAGACTACCAAATTAATCGACAATCTACTCACCAACGACCGACTTTTAAATTAATTTGCCTAAGCCCCTTTTTTGTTTCTTCTTCTCTTACAATGGATATAGTCCGTAACATAACACTACTTTTCTCATAGTCCTCAACTTGGAGCGTCCAAATCACTGACAAGAATAAGATGATCACCATCCCTAATGAGCTCTATATCATCAAGCTCAGCTCCTTCTTTGGTTAGGATTTTTGTGGGACGTATCCCAAACTTTTGGGCTCCAATGTCGAGTAGTTCTTTAAGTGTCTTTGGCAACTGGACAAGCTTTCCACAAACCTCACTCTTTTCTGGACAACTAATTGTCACCCTAACCAGGTAATTACAATATGGGAAACCGGCAATGCTGCGTGGAGATGAAACTAACTCACTCTCCCGAGTTTCGCCTGCACAAATTTTATATTCAATTCTATTAGGTGTAAGATTTCAGCCATCAGTTACACATGTCAGTGTTAGTTTACTACACAATGAAGTATCAGTGCAACATAAATGGATTCTTACTGGCATTTGCAGCTGACATGATCCCGAAGAGGGAATCTCGAAAATTGTTCGCTCTTCGCCTTGGACGACTATCTATCCTTGTCATCTTAGGAGGAGTTGGATGAGCTGATAATGAAGAATATGGAGGCATTGTAGGGTCGCTACTATGCTTCGCCAAAGGCTTGCTAAGATAGGCAACTCCCTGCTTCTTTGGAATTGTTGGAACTGGTGTCTTTCTCTTCTCTTGCCTTGTTTGGAACAAAGTTTGAATTTCTTCATTTCCCTGATGCTCGGCCAATGCCCTTGGTGTCCAGCCATGGACATCTGCCACATCAACATCAGCTCCTTGATCTAATAAGAACTTGATAATCTCAATGTTTCCTGCAGATATTGCTGAATGCAGTGCGGTAGTTCCAGAGGTTGTGGGAAATGGTACATCTCCGCCATATTCAACAATTGCTTGAAGTAAAGACAAATTATTTTGCTCAACTGCTGTGAATGCAAACTGACCCACATCACCAGCAGATAATGTTGCACCATTGTCTACAAGAAGTTTAGTAACTGTGTCATGGTTCCCTAACAATGCTTCCCACAAGGGAACATTTCCTTCTATATCTGCAAGATTAGTAGAATCAATCAGTTCTCCTCTCATTTCTTTTTCCAAATTAAAAAATGCGAGAAAAAAAATATACTAGTTTGTCAAATTATAATTCTATAATTGAATATTTTATAACTGTAAAATCTGTGTTCAATGATCAATCCGCAAAAGATTCTGAAATTTAAATCAACTCCTGCAGAAATCAGGTGTAACAAGCAGAAAAGTGCATAAAATAAGCTCATTGACTAGAATGATTAATAACCCACATGATGGTTGTTTAAATGTGGAAGAGATACGTTTTAAAATGGCGTCAAATTTTGTCTCTACACAAAACCACTAAAATGAAAATCAATTTAGTGAGTTAAGGAGAAACAAAAGAAGAATGAGCTAAAAAGGAAGAAGAAAAGAACATTGTTTTTGTTAATTTTGTTGCTAAAAGGAATGATTTATGAAAGAAAGGAAACATTAAAATATAAAAAAAAAAAGAAACTATGAGAGAAATATTTGTGCGAATGATATTGAATGAGCATTGCATTGATCATACATTTACAACATATAAGAAAACAAAATATTACTTAACACCTAAGTTAAGACAACTCGTCAACTTATCATATTTTATCTCTTATATTATGTTATTTTATCTCATCTTTAAGCTACTTAAACAATTTGAACACTAATTCGACTAAGTCAACTAACTACAACATTCATTAAACTTCTAACAAAACATCACTACTTTAATCCTCTTCCTTATGTTTTTGCTAGAAACACCAAGCATAGTCTTCAATATTTGAAATCTGAACTTTGACAACACCTTTGTCATAATATGAACAATTTGGTTTTCTTAAGTGCAGTGTCTCAACTCCGTCTCTTTTTCCTTTTCAGCTTCTTTTATGGCATGATACTATACATTGATATGCTTTGTTCTGCCATGTTGTATCTTTTTTTTTTTGCAATAACAATAATTGATTTATTATCAACCCAAATTACTCTAACAGTATCTTTAATTTTGTATCAAATCTTTCAAGAGTTTTCTTATCCAAATTTCTTGATTTGTAGCAGCTGCAGTTGAAGATTGTTCAACCACTTCTTGTTTTTTTAGATCCATGAGAACTCCACTTATAAATGAAAAGACAATACCAAAAGTACTTTTGCAGTCATCATTAATAGTGCAAAAATAAACTTCCTTAAACATTAACATTTCCTTTTTTGACCAGTATCATCTTTTGTAAATTTTTCATTCACAATTAGTAGCGTTGCTACTTCTTTGCATCTTTCTATATGAAATTTCTTCAAAATATTGAGAGCATATTTTTGTTGAAAGATAAAAATACCTTCTTGACTTTGGTGAATTTCCATACCTAAGAAGTACTTCATCTCGCTCAAAATGGATATCTCAAATTCTCTCTACATCTGCTATACAAATTGCTTCATGAATTTTGAATCACAACTTATAATCAACAGGCCATCTACATATAAAGGAACAATTAGCTGAAGTTCTTGAACTTTTAACACATACAGTGTTTCTTCGTTTTCACTTCATTTAAATCCTTGTTGCTGTAAATAGGCATTGATTTTGCTATACAAAGCTCTTGGTGCCTATTTTAAGTGATAAAGAGCTTTCTTAAACTTGTAAACCTTGTCATCACAACCTGAAACTTCAAAACCTTTAGGTTGCTCAACATAAATGTCCTCATCAAGAACATAATTCCAAAAAGCAAACTTTACATCAAGATGATAAATCTTCCAACCCATTTTTGTGGCTAAAGCTAAAACCATTCTTATGGTATCATGCCTTACAATTGGAGCAAAAGTATCTAAAAAATCAGCACCCTATTGTTGACTATAACTTTTGACAATTAATCTAGCTTTAAGTATGTTTACAAAAACATCAGGAGTATACATGATTTTGAAAATCCACTTAATGCCGATTATTTTGTGATTTTCAAGCCTCTCAACAAGCTCCTATGTTTCATTTTTGCTGATAATTCTCAGTTCTTTCTCCATCTACTTTCTTTAGTAGCTTTATCATATAAAATAGGTTCTTGTAATTCTAAATTACATCTTTCATATATTTCATGGAGTGGTCTGGTTCCTCTGATCATAGTATCATCAAAGTTATCAGCTTCAACATTTTCTTCTACATCAACTGCAACTTGAGGAATTAATTTTTGAAATTGTTCAAGATTTACTACTTCTTTTTCTTCCTTCTCTCGGTTCCATATTGATGCTTCATCAAATTTGATGTCTCTACTAACAATTAGTCTTTTAGTTTTCAGATTGAAAACTTTATAGCCTTTGGACAAGTTGTGGCCTACAAAAACTCCTATGTGCTTTCTGATCCAACTTGTCTCTTTTAACAAAACAAACAAAAAGTTTAAGGTACTCCCAATTCGGTTTAACTCCATACCAAGCCTCAAATGGAGTTTTATCTTTTACAGCAGTAGTTTGAAGTTTGTTCGATAAATATACTATTGTGTTGACATCTTTAGCCCAAAAGCACTTTTGACATTTTCTTCTCAATAATAAACATTGTGCCATTTCCATCATAGTTCTATTTTTTCCTTTCAGTCACTTCAGTTCTATTTCTTCCACCAATTCTCATTGTCCAGTTATCGTTCTTCTCCTTATCTTTGTTTTCACCAAAATACTTCTTTCTTCCACCTTGAAGAAGTGTTCTTTTTGTCAAAAAAAAGCTCCATTGTTTTGATCTTGTCTCTTTGATCTTTGTTCTTAAGCTTAGAAAAAATAAACAAGTTTAGCAAAAGAAATTTTTGCTAGATCTTTTAAGTCTTCCAAAGAGAAAATCTTAGAACTTAAATTTCTCTGGTAAGCTTACAAGAACTTTCTCAACAACTCTTTGATATGTTAAATCCTAACGAAAAATTCGAATTTTTTTTGCAACTTTCATGCGCCTATCAACATATTCTTTGATGAACTCATTATCGTTCGTCCTTAAAATTTCAAATTCTCTCTTCATATTCAAAACTCATATTTGTCTAGTTCTGTCACTTCCCCATATACATGTCCTTGAGTTTATCTCAATCCTCTTTCAGTGTTTTATATGTCATAATTCTCATGAAAATTAATTCCGAGACAATGGCATGGATATAAGATAAAGCTCTTGGAGCTTTAGTTTCTTCTTCTTCATGAGCCTTGATTTGGTTAACTGTTGGATTATTTCCTAAAGGTTGTACTTGTCTTTCAGTTTCAACCCGCTGTCATAAACCAAAACTTCTTAAATGAGTTTTCATTTTGACAACTAAAATTTGATAATTTTCCCATTAAAATGGATGGTGAAAGAGTTAATGTTGCAGAGGAAGCCATTAGAGAATTGAAGGTTTGAAGTGTTTAAATTTTAAGGAGAGGATTTTTTGGTATATGTAGTTTGAATTGTATGAAGTTTATGGAAGAGAAAGGTATTCTTGGTTATTATCTTCTCACAAACCCTCAAGAACTTAAGAGTTTTGATACTATGTTAATTTTGTTGCTAAAAAGAAGGATTTATGGAAGAAAGGTAATTATGAGATGTAAGAGAAGTGAAATTGCTAGAGAAAGATTTGTAGGAATGATATTGCATGAGCATTGCATTGATTACACATATATATATAGTATTTAAAACATATAAGAAGACAAACTATTACTTAATAGTTAAGTTAAGACAACACACATACAATGCTTCAACTTATCTTATCTTTTATCATATCTTATAATCAATTTGAACACTAATTTGACTAAGTCAACAAACTACAACATTCATTAACTTTCTAGCAAAAAAAACATCACTACTTTGATAGTTTTATAAGTTTATTAAGTCTTAATGTCCACATCCAGGATCAACCCAAAGTTTCATAATTTCATTAAATGTAAGGATTAAGGAAACGTGTCAGGATCCCCTCAAATTGCCTGACAAGTTTTGCACTGAATTTCAGCGGGTGAGTTCTGCTAGTTTCCAAAGAATTAAAGAGATTATAATTTTAATATAAGATGCAAGCAACATGGTAAAGTTCTCATACCATCGTTAAGCTGGCTTAGGAAAAGTGTATATGCATACATGTATGTATAAACACGAAAATTAATAAGATAAACTGAAGAAAACATGAGTATACTTTTTCTGTGCAGTTCATAGGTGATGTTCAATATTTCTTATTGTTAAAAAAGTACCTCTACTGTTGGGATTTGCTCCATATTCTAGAAGTACAATAACACAGTGGATATTTCCATTTGAAGCTGCAATATGCTGTTGAAAGAAGAGAAAGTTCCATCAAACTGTATCAATGGAGACAAAAAGATCTTTTCAAATGCATGTACAAGAAAGTTAACTCACCATTGCTGTTCGCTTATTGTTATCAGATTCATTTGGATCTGAACCACGTTTTAGCAACTGTTGCAACAATAGATCATCCCCTCTCAAAGTTGCAAAGCATAAAGTAAGAGGTAAATCCATTCTGCCTTGAGCTAGCATGTGCTCTGTCTCCGCCAAAATTCCTTCCATGGCTGGGTCCCTAATCTCCTTCAGATGCTGCAACATCCCAAAGAGTAATACTTGGTAAGGAATATCTGTGCTTTGTTTCCAATCTGGCATCCACTATGAAACATTGAGAATCTGCCAGCAAGAAGCTGAGGAAACAGAAGTTAGAATGTTTTCTTGCCTGAAGAAGATTGTTCATGATTATTGTCCCATCTTCAACATTAGCCTGAACAATATTAAAAAATGATGTACGGTTCAGACGCAGCAGCTGACTCAAACGTTTGGTCCGAACAGTGAACACTTGTGGCCTGCAACAGAGAAGACCAACCTCACCAACGACATCTCCGGTCTTCTTTCCACCGACCACCTGCACTCTTCCACCAGAAACATCTCAGATGTTATGACAGTAACTACTTTAACTAATAGCTGATTAAATTCTGTAGCTGACTCAGACAGAAAAGAAGATTAGTGGAGAGATCGGAACAGGAACTTTTTGAAAAGCTATCAACTTGCCTGCTCTATTCCATTCCTTTGAAAAATAAGCTCCTGTCATTTAAAACAGCTAACAATGTGAAAAACATGCTTTAAAATGAAAACAGAAAAAATAAATTTTCTTATCAAATCCGTAATTCTGCTCCCATGCTTGTAAAGATTTCAAATTTCTTTCTATATTGTCAAAGAATAAACCTGCTATTTGATTCTGGCAAAGATCTTTTCAATGAGAAAATATTATCTCACTAAAAAGCACCATAAATGTATACAATGTCCTAACATATCACTACGATGGCAATTATTGACACGACTCGTTAAACCGAAGACTAAGAGAGTGGCAAGAGTAACTACTTACCACTGCACCTGTGACCAATATATACATGTCCGTGGGTGCTTCATTTTGCAGAATAACGTCTTCTCTGGGGGGAAAATACTCTGGCTTCATCTCGGAGACCTTAAATATTTCAGAAATTGCATGAAAGGGATTAAAAGACACATAACTAGCAAACATGTTCAATTTGCAAATTTAATTCCCTATCATAATTATTCAATGGTAAAATCATCTAAGAAAAAGGCTGAGACTATAAAACACAACTGTGCTCCTCATAAATCATCAGAAAAAAGAAGAAAAACATACGATGTCTTATAAGACGAGGAAAAAGACAATGGCAGACCATTTTGCCAATAACAGAATGAATTCTGAAAGTTCTTCCATAAATTGATTGACAATGAGTAGAATTACCAATTGGAAAAGCAAGTCATTTGATACCCCGTGAAACAAGTACACTTGATCCACCAACGAATAAAAGAGATAGTTTGAAATGCTTGATCGAATAGCTTTGGGAAGAGACTCAATGGTTTCTTGCTGATGCAATCCCTCTGAATTAGTTCTATACTTTAAACTCAAATGATCAAGCATTTGATCTTCCAGTCGAACAGGAAGATGATTCCTGCGTGCAAAACTTGAAGCAGCTTGAATAGTATCTCTCTGTAAACAAAAAACAGCTAAAATCATAGACCTACTAAAGTTTTTGTTGCAATAACTACAGAGCCTTTAACAAGATAAGTCCAATGGTGCAAAAAAGTGTAGAGATTTGTCACGTACAAATTGCCTGGTTCGACTAGTTGCATGGACAACCAAGTTGGTCATATTTCCTATCAAATATGATGTCAAGCCAAGCTCAAACAACATGTAGAACATGACAAAAATCATTTCTCTTGGGTTCACAGCATGCAAATCCCCATAACCTGTGGTTGTAAGTGTTGTAATAGACCAGTAAATTGAGGTAACATAACGAATCCACAACTTCTCCTTGTGGAAATCTTCCCAAACTGATCCAATCCATGTTTTTTTAGGATCAGTATAATGTGCAGCAAGGCGATAGTAGAAACATCCAGCCAAGTGAACTACAAAAAGAGTTACCTACAAAAATATTGGCTCTTTAAGACTGATCAAAGACCGTAAAAGCTGTTTCATTTTCTTATTAAAGTGCCCAAATATTTCTGACAGATAATACTCACACATATAAGCTTCATGCACCGAACCCAGAAATAGCTGTAGTTCTTGTCTTTTTCCAATCTGATTCAGTAAAAAAGGCAAGAATTGTTAAAAAACCGTTTTAAAAGAGGAAAAACACGATTGACAGAATGGTTCCACTGTCTTAACAAGTACATCAATTTTTGCATGTAAATTAAGCAAATTACTTACGGACTTCTAAAATCAAGTAACTTTCACTTAAAGAATACATATATAGACATGATACAAGAAAGAAATAATGCTAAGTCCAGAGAATTTCAACGATGGATACACCACGACTTTATAACCAGAAAGAAAACATAAATTGTGAATACCTCGAGAAGAATTTACTAACTCTCCGAAGACGCCAAAGACGGAGCATACTGAAGTAACCATATGACTGAAGATCATCAGGCAATATTAGCCAAACTAATTCAGAAGGGATTGTAGAAATGACATCAAGGATCAACCAGCTTTTCATGTACCTCCAAGCAATCTTTGTTGGATTATCAATGAGTAGATAAGAGGACTTATCTAGGTATGCAACAAAGAATGTCAAAACAACATCAATTGCAAAAAATGCATTCACAATATTATCAGCTATAGCAAGCCCTCCTCTTGGCCTATTAATATATCCAAATTCAAATGGAGACACCCATGCCGTGTAAAAAACTAGAAATACCAAGAAAGTCACCCAGAATCTGCACCATTAATTGAAGATTTCAGTTATTTCCATAAACAGGAAAAAATTAAAACGTCTCATACAAATATTACAAGAATGATGAAGCAAAATCATGACGTTGCCGTGTTTAGTTAAAAACAGTAGTGCTCGACTAATTTAACAGTTTGCACTTCTCAGACAATGAATCTTTTCTCTTCCCAAAATGCTTACTAACGAAACTTTTTAAGTTTTCACAGCGGCACGAAGTTTATTCTTTAAAAATTTCTGCCAACCTAAAATCCAAATTAGTAAAATATCATAAGAATATTCTGAAAAGTACTTTCTTAATTAAATGTTTCTATGATTCTATCAACTAATTAGATTCAGATTAATCAGATATCAGAAGAGTATTCAGTAAAGATTCCAACTAATAGAAATTTTAATAGCTCAAATGTCTAAAAATTATTTAAACACATAACATTTGTAGAAAAAACCTACTCTGATCAAATGCAAAACAATCAAAATATACCATAATAAGTTCGGTAATACTAAAAAGATTGAGAAATACATTAATATACATATATATTGAAAAAGTAAATAGATACCTATAACGAGGATGAAAAGGGGAGATAATAAAACGACGTAGTCGAACACGACAATAACTACGAGCAGTATCACCAAGAGAAGGCAAAATCTGCCCTGTTAAACTAAACTGACTTCCATCATCCAGTGAACATCTCTCCACCTCTTTCTCTGAATCTGCCACATCATTCTCTCTTCCGCAAAATAGAACTCTTCTTTGCTTCCGCATGCCAATAACAAATTTATATTAATACACTGAAAAAAAATGATTTGTTGGCGTTTATCTGAGAGAAATTAAGGATGGAGGTAAATTGGGTGTCTGTATGTATATATATACACGTTATGAATATGTGTGTGTTTGGGTGGTAGATGAAGAGGAATAGATATATACCTGCAGGTTTGGATGGAGCTTTGTGTGCTGTTTTTTAGCTCTTCCTTCTCACGTACCTCCTCCCTTCAAAATTTATATTTTCAATTACTATTTTGCCCCTGTCGCTTTGGAGGATCCCTTTATCTATATATCATTCAAAGCCTAATAATTATTGAACTCTCGATTTTTTTTCTAAATTTTAGGAAGAGTGATGGGTTTAACCACGAAGTAAGGATAAAGAGTCTCAAAGACCCTTTATGTCTTTACTAACGCTAATTAGAACGCAGGAACTGAACCTACAACCCTTTATATTTCATTCAAAATCTAATAAATATAGAAATCTCTTTTTTTTTTATTACAACATTTTAAGAAAAAAAATCAGAGTAGTCCATAAAGTAAGGACAAAAGTCTTAAAGACATCTCACAAATTAGTAGGTTAGAATTATATGTTTCTCTTAACGTTGTTATAAACGCATGGATTGAACTTATTCCCCTAATTTATTGTTCGACCTTTTGACTACTGAACCCACAGACGGATTAAGGGTAGTATAGAAAACTCGAACCCTCAATATAGAAATCTCGTGGCTCTGAAGTTGTTGGATTATAATGATTTATTTGTTACGGCTATTAAAAAATTTAATAAAAATATTTAAAATATAAAAAAAAGTAAATAAGTATATTATAATTATTTTATACAATTAAAAAATTTAATAAAAATATTTAAAATATAACAAAGGTAAATAAGTATTTTAAGTAAATTTATTTATTTATTTTAAGTAATTTTGAATTTTAAAAAATTTAATTACGTTTTAAATACATTAATATAGATATGAATAATATTATTTGCTATTAATCATTATCATATTTATTTTTAAATATGAAGTAAATACAAAAAAATATTAAATAATCTAATTAATTATAATTAATAAATAATATTTTTATTTTATCTATTGAAAAACAAGTTACATAAATACTAATGAAAGAATTTTAAAAATATATGAAAATATTCACCTAAAAA
>CANYCX013795029.1:0-14075 GCA_948193385.1 Breynia disticha f. nivosa
ATATATATATATATATATATATATATATATATATATATATATATATATATATCATCCTCAGCACCTACTTATTTCTAAGCTCTTACCATCATTAGAGCAAGCAGGCCTCACTCCACCTCCTTTCATACCAAACCAAGTACAGAAATTATCTTTGGTGATAGATATTCTCTTTCTCTTCACCTTAGTAACAATGAAGGTATCTTTGGTTTGATCATCTCTAATCACAACATGCATGTTGGCATAAAATTCTCTCACAGATCATAATATATTTCATCCTCATAACCAACCATGTAAAAAATTCCTCCCTAAAGTCTTCAAATAATTGAGTATAGGAAGTTTTCATGATACTCGACCAATGGAGCTTCATAGAGGGGATAAAGATTTCATTCTTAAGTACCTTGTTGTAGATTTCCTCCCATTTATGTGAAAAATATGGTAGAACATATTCTTGCTCCCTAGAGGTGTATCCGTCAGATAAAGAACCTCTCACCCGAGTAAGTTCTTGGAGGGATTTCTTGTTTGGTTGAGTCTTAGAGGAAGGCCTTTCAAATTCTCTTTGTGCCTTTCCCTTAGTTCTTGCCATGGGAAGTGGTTGGAGGAATTAGGGTTTTGAAAGGAACGTAGTGATTTGGTGATGATTTGTGGTGTTTTAGGAGGTTAGTTGATGAAATTGAGCGATGAACCGGATGGGTTTTAATTGTTTGTGGTTGATTTTGGAAGTTCTTGAGGTTTTTGGTCGATTGGGAAGAAGTACGTTGAGTGGTAGAGGGTTTGGGTGAAAGAGGGAAGTGTGTGAGAAATAAGGCTTTGTGTATTTTATCACAGATTGTCTGTTGGCAGTCGATTGAAGCATTGGCTAATCAACTGGTTAATGAGGGTTTTGTTTTGGCCATTAGGTTCACTAGTCAATTGGAAAGAGGGCTAGTCGACTAGAGTTCTAGTTTTTGCTCTATGCCATCAGGTTCATTAGTCGACTATACATAGGACTAGTCGACTGGTTTTGCATCATTTTTAAACTCGTAGCCTATTTGCCTTACTAGTCGACTTGCTTCTTGATTAGTCGACTACACTCTTGAAAATTCTCATTACTCGACTGACCTTCTTCTTATTCAACTTGTGATAGTTCAAGAAAGGTTCAAGACTTAATATGGCCATTTATACTCAATTGGGAACCTCCATTAGTCGATTGTTTTGAGATTTAGTGGTAATTTTTCACTCCTTAACCATTCTAATATCCAATTTGACTTAGTTTCTCAAGTGAGGTATGCACCAAATTGAACACTAACTATTTTATTATTTATGAATGAACATAAAAATATCACACAAGATCATACATATCATTAAAACACATCATATGAAGCTCAAATCACACATACCAATTCTCATTTTCATGTCATTAAATGTATCCTCTTTTAAAGGTTTAGTGAGAACATCAACCAATTGATCATTAGTGCGTATAAATTTCAGACATATATCATCTTTAAGATGATGATTATGCAAGTGATGATGCATTATCTCTATATGCTTAGTTCTACTATGCAAGATATGATTCTTACTTAGACTTATAGCACTAGTCACAATAAATTAGAACATTTTTAACATGAATGACATAGTCTAAAAGTTAAATGTTTTATCTAAAGTACTTGTGTGCATGAACTCTCCATGATAATTTATTCTATTTTAGTCGTAGAGATTACAACACTAACTTGTTTCTTCCTATTCTATGAAACCAAAGATGCACCTAAGAAATCATAAGTGCCACTAGTACTTTTCCTATCTATTTTACAACCTCCATGATCTGCATCATTATATGCATAAAAATCAAAATTATCATTATATGGATACCATAGACCATGATCAATATTTTTAACAAGATATCTAAAAATCCTCTTGCAAACAGCCAAATGAGATACCTTAGGACAAGATTGAAGCCTAGCACATAAACATGTAGTAAACATGATATCGGGTTTAGAGTCGATTAAGTATAATAATGATCTAATCATACCTCGAATACCTTTTGGTCTACTCTTCTTCATCCTCATATTTTTCCAATTTAAGACTTGAGGCGTATGAGTCTTAACATAATTGCTTTCTTCCATCTTGAATTTCTTTAGTATCATCCCTGCATACTTACTTTGATGGATTAGGATTTCTCTTTCAAGTTACTTGATTTTTAGTCCAAATAAGAACTTTAGCTCCCTTATCATACTCATAAAAAAATCTCCTTGCATAAGTTCACTAAACTCATTGCACAAAGATTGATTAATAGCACAAAAAACTATATCATCCACATAAATTTGGCACACTAACATATCATTTCCTACACTTCTAATGAATTAAGTATTATTTACTTTGGCTCTAACATAATGATTTTGAGTAAGAAAGCTATTTAACCTCTCATAGCATGCCCATAGGGCTTGTTTGAGTCCATATAGTTCCTTGTTGAGCTTATAGACATAATCTGGATGATATATGTCTTTAAATCTGGGTAGTTGCTTCACGTACACTTCCTCTTGGATGTACCCATTCAAAGGTGAACATTTTACATCCATTTGATCAACCTTGATTCTTCTATGAGAAACAAATGCATAAATAAGTCTTATGGCTTGTAATCTTTCTATCAGGGCAATCGTTTCTTCATAGTCAAATCCTTCTTCGTAGAACCCTTTGAGCTACCAATCTAGAGTTATCTTCATTGATTCTTCATTTTCATCAAGCTTAATCTTGTTCACCCATTTCACTCCTATTATGTTTTTATCACTTGGGGGTGGTACTAACTCCTAAACATTGTTCCTCTTGAATTGGTTTAACTCTTCTTTCATTGCCATAACCCTATTCTCATTTGTTAATGCTTCTTTTATACTCTTTGGCTCTATCAAGTAAACAAAGTTGAATTTCTCATATGCTCATTCAACTCCCTTCTTGTTCTTACTCTATCACCCATATCACCAATGACTTGCTCCATAGGATGATCTTTCATTTGGTTGAACTTGAGGGTTTCCTAACCTCTCTATCTTTAAAATTTACATCTTTTAACTCCACTTGTCCCACCATTTGTTGAATTTCTTGAGCTTCATTGTCTTCATCTTCATTATCTACGTCATCAAAAGCACAAACCTTTCTAGGGTTTGAAACTAAATCATCAAACTTAACATGAATACTTTCTTCTGCCATCCTAGTCCTTTGATTGTACACTCTATAAGCCTTACTAGTAAGAGAATAACCTAGAAAGGTTCCAACATCTGATTTTCATCAAATTTTCCAAGATTATCCTTACAATTATTTTGAATGAACACTTTACATGCAAAGGGATGAAAATAAGATATGTTAGGCCTTTTACTTTTCCAAAGCTCATGGGGAGTTTTTTGTTTATCTCTCCTTAGGTGAACTCTATTGATCACATAACATGTCATGTTCATCGCCTCTGCCCAAAAAAATGACTTTAGTATTTAATATTCATTGGACATTGTTCTACTCATTCTTCCAATGACTTATTCTTTCTTTCAACTACACCATTTTGTTGGGGCATTCTTAGGGATAACAAGTTGTGTCCAACTCCATACTTCTCACATAGCTTTTCAAATAGCTCATAATCAAAATCACCATCATGGTATGATATTATTGTGATTATTTATAAGCTCTTTTCATTTTGAACTAGCCTACACCCCTTAACAAATTAAGGAAAAAACATCACTTTTATGAATAATAAATCTCACCCGAGTAACTCTAGAGAAATCATCAACAATAACCAAGGCATAATATTTTCCACTCAAACTAGCATGCCTAGATGGTCCAATAATATCCATATGAACTAGTTTAAGAACTCTACTAATGGTTATTTCCATTTTAGCCTAGAAGGATCCTCTAACATATTTTCCTTTCATACATGGCTCATAAATGTGATCTTTGGAATATCTTAGTTTAGGCAAACCCCTAACAAACTTATTGTTTACAAGTTTTGAAATCAAAGGTAAAGGTGCATGTCCAAGTTTCTTATGCCAAAAAAATGCATTATCATCAAGTGTCACAAAAAAATTTCTCATTAAATGAAGCACCATCATGCAAGTTCAAAATATAATTGTTCTCATGTCTTAATGCAGTAAAAGAAACTTTTTTCATTTTTAGACACTATGCAATGAGTGGATTCAAACTTTACATCACAGTTCAAGTCACATAATTGAGACACACTTAAGAGATTATGTTTTAAGATATTAACTAAAAGCACATTCTTAATGGTTGGTAAAGGTTCCTTACCCACTTGGCCTATACCAATGATTCTACCTTTATTATTGTCACCAAAGGTTACATAGCCATTATTTTTTTGGTTTGATTTCCACAAACAAGCTCTTTTCTCTACTCATATACCTTGAGCACTCATTATCCATATACCAAGTATTATGTGGTCCTTCCAATCTTCTTTGTACCTCATCCTCATAATCACTAGAGTGATGGCTTTTAGCCATAAGAGCCAAGTTATTCTCTTCATAGTCTTGCTCTTCTTTCTCATTATCACTCCAACTAGTAATGAATGATTCTTTCTTTTTTCCCTTGTCATTTCTTTCATTCATGAATTGATGTGGAAATTAAATTTAAAATTTGTTTTTCCCTATAAACAATATAATAGAAGAAATGATATAGAAATCAAATCTTAAAAAATGGAGAGATATAAAATATATATACACGCTATTTATACTAAACCTCAGCCCAAACTATTTCATTTTCAAAATCAAAACACAAACGGAAGCAAACTAGTTTGAAAAACATTCAAACTCAAATTTGCCTGTATATACATGTACGTACAACATATGTACAAAACAAAAATAAAAAATGAACCCTAGAGCTGGACCTCTGACGTATAGCTCTAGTAGTCTAATCACCTCTGTCACTATCCAGCAATAGCAGCTATCTACGATCTGCACATCATTAAAACAAACACACAAGGGTGAGTATTTAACATACTCAGTAAGTCTCTTAGTTTCATTCAGGAAAAATGATGTGAAGGGGAAATTTAAATCAGCACGAGGACGTGCTTAACTGCTTTCTCCCTATGGCATTAGAATATGCCGATACAAACATATCCAATATTTTCATGCAGAATTACTAACCACGCAAGTTATTTACATCTATACCAGCACATAGTATCAAAATTCAACATTGATATGTAAAATAGAGAACATCTAGCACAAAGCTATCTACATATCAATTCCATCTCATACATATAGGAATTTATTCACACAGAACATCAATATAGCACACAGCAGCATTAAAATCACACAGATCAACATCCACACAGGATAGCACACAGCAATCACGAACCACACAGGTTTTATATCACACAGATATTTATAGTCCACACAAAAGTTCATTTACTTAAGCACACAACAATCTAGATCACACAGATCACATAGCATTATATGAATGCAAATGTATGCAATGTCATTGCTAATGAAAATCCACACAAGATGACCCCGAGTTTATATCCACCATAGAACACAACGGTGGAAATCCTCTATCATACATAGTAAAGGAATGACACACAGCCTGAGCACACAGCTCTGAGCATATAACTCGTAAGTACGGACAACACATAGTAAGTCCGAGACAGCACATAAAAAGTCCTTATCCACACAGGAATTATAGCCACATGGGCATTATGTCACACAGATGCTCATGTAACACGTGAAAGTATGAACGACATTCGTATCATTATATAGTACAAAACATAACTTACACGAAAATCATACCACACAGGTATATATTATCAACAACATCTCAAACATATATCAACCATATATCAATGTAAAGAAAATACAAGCTTTCCAATAATCAACTAAGAATCAACTATATGTCAACTAAGGCATATACATCAATCATATGTTAACTAGAATTATAGTAAAAAACATAACATTATCAATAAGCAAAAATTCCAATTCAAGCCTTATAGTATTCTTTCACTTTGAATTAAAATCATACAATCATGTTCAAATAACCAAAATAGTTAAATCAAATCCAAATCAACCAATTCATCTTATTCTCAACTTAATTCATCTAACTCTAGCAATCCTCTATGCACAACAATCTTCCAACATCCTAAGCCAAATATATTTACATATACATAAGCTTAGAAAACTTACATTCTCACTTGTAAGAAATAATTATACGAATATAATTAGTAAGCATAAGAACACTTACCTCAAAGTATATGTAAAGTCAGAAATATCAACATCGAATCAATCCCCACTCACACGTCATACAGATCCTCCAGTACGAAATTAATCATATACATTTCATTAACTATCTATATTCATATTGATTCTCTACTTATAATATCAAAACATCATTGTAAAGCTTAACTACTTTCCTTCATAAACCAACCTTCCTAAAATCCATCCTTAGAATGATTTACATCTCCTAAATCATACACAAGAAATTATTCAAATTCTTTCCACTCAACAACATGTTTTTCCAGTATCAATTTCAGTTTAAATACATTCAACCATCAAATTCAAAGCATAGCCCTCAAAAGTTCTTATAAACCAAATATCAACACTTACCTTGCTAACTTGGCTTTGATTCTTGCAAGAATTGAAGTTTCATCTTGCTAATTTACTTTTTTCACTCAAGAATAATGTCTCTTGCTTCTTTCTCAGCTCCCCTCTGATATTTTCTCTTCAGGTTATATGAGAGTTCTTGAAGGTTCGGTCAAATCGAGCAAAGTTATATTTTTTTTCCCAGATTCAGCAGAGAACGCGTAGTGGACAGTGGACTACACATGGTCATGGCCACTGCGCGTACTTCACTGCCACAACATGTTCCTTGCTGATTTTCAACATTTCTCCTTTTCTTGGTTATTTCACATAACCCTTATATCAACCTTCAATCAACCTTCGTATATCTAGGTTTAATCATTTATTTTTCATCATTTCAATAAAATAAATTCCAGGATGTCACAATTCTCCCCCACTTAGAGAATTTTGTCCCGAAAATTACAAATCAAGTCTTCAATCAAATCAAATGATCATAAGTTCAAAATCTGAATCATATCAGCATAGCATAACACCTAATATTAAAATTCAGAATCAGAACATACCTCAATGCTTTGATGTAGAGTCTAGAAACAGTTATGGATACTTTCGTCTCATATTCGACTCAACTTCCCAATTAGCTTCTTTTGGTGAATGAAAACTCCACTTCACCAAAACCATCGAAATCTCGTGATTCCGTAACTGTCTCACTTGTTGGTCTAAAATCTCAATCGGTTCCTCCTCAAAACTCAGCTCCTCAAATATCTCTAACTCTGGAGCACTCAACGCATGACTAGGATCAGATCGATACTGCCTCAACATCAAAACATGAAATACATCATGTAATCGGGACAACTCTGCTGGTAACCTCAATTTATACGCCAGTGGTCTCACTCTCTCGATAATCTCGTATGGTCCGATATACCTAGGAATTAACTTTCCATGCTTCCCAAATCGAATAACACCTCTTCAGGGTGAAACTCATAGGAAAACTCAATCTCTGACCGCATACTCTATCTCTCAATGATGTTGATCGTAATAGTTCTTCTAACAATCCTGAGCTGCTTGCATACATCTTTTCACTACATTCACTTGATCTAGGGCTTGCTGAACCAACTCCAGTCCCTCAATTTGTTGCAAACCCTCAACATTCCAGTACACTGGACTATAACACTGTCTCCCATATAAAGCCTCGTACGGTGTCATCCCGATACTAGAATGATAGCTATTATTGTATGCAAACTCGATTAAAGTTAAATGATCATCCCAATTAACTCCAAACTCCAAAATACAAGCTCGTAACATGTCCTCTAACTAACCATCTGTCTAGGGATGGAAAGTCGTACTAAACCTCAAACTAGTACCCATCATATCCTGTAAACTCTGCCAAAATCGCAATATAAACCTAGGATCACATCTAGACACAATAAAAATAGGAACATCATGTAACCTGACAATATCATAAATATACAAACCAACAAGCTTATCCAAAGTATCATCCTGTCAGATAGCTAAGAAATGAGCCAATTCCATCAGTCTGTCAACAATAACCCAGGTAGCATAATGATGTAGAAACGTCCTCGGTAAGCCTATAATGAAATCCATGGTGATTTTCTCCCATTTTCATTCTAGAATCTCAAGTGGTCTTAGTTTCCCGATTGGTGCTTGATGTTCTGCCTTATTCTGTTGACACGGTAGACATCTCGCAACAAACTAGGCTATATCCCTCTTCATATGTAACCACCAGTACAACTCTCTCATATCCCAATACATCTTAGTACTGCTATGATGAACTGATAAAGGCAAAGAATGTGCCTCAATCATTAACTCATTCTTCACCTCAATAATATCTGGAACACATAATCTATCTCGATAATACAATACACCATTATTATTAAGTCAGTGTAAAGTAGATACCTTTTCTCGCTCAACTTTCTTTTTGATCTACATCAGATAAGCATCTTCTTTCTGACGCTCCGCAATCAACTCTCGCATCTGGGGTCGAACTCTAATGTTGGCTAACATCTGATCCTCAATCAAATCTAACTGTACCTGCATCTCTTATAAAGCAAACAACGACTCTGCTCTATAAGTAACTGAATCATCATCCCCTTTTTCTCTGTTCAAGGCATCGATAACTACTTTTGCCTTCCCAGGATGATACTCAATCGTACAGTCATAATCCTTCAACAACTCTATCCAATGTCACTGCCTAAGGTTTAGCTCTCTCTGTGTCATAACATACTTGAGACTCTTCTGATCAGTGAAAATTTGAAAAGTCTCACCGTATAGATAATGTTGCCAAACCTTCAAAGCATGAACAATCGCAGCTAACTCCAAATCGTGTGTCGAATAGTTAACTTCATGTAGTCTCAACTGTCGTGAAGTATATGCAATAACTCTGCCATGCTGCATCAATACTCCACCTAACCCAGCTCTAGATGAATCCGTATATACAACAAAGCCACCTCCCTGACAAGGTAATATTAGAACTAGAGCTTCCACTAACCTCTTCTTTAGTTCCTAGAAACTCTCTTCCCATTTTTCATTCCAGATGAACAGAGTATTCTTTCTCAATAAAGATGTCATAGGTCTAGCTATCCTCGAGAAATCCTCAATAAATCTCGATAATAACTTGTTAAACTCAAAAAACTCTGTACCTCAGACATGTTCTTAGGAGCTTCCCACTCCTAAACTGCCTTTATCTTGCTAGGATCAAGTTTCACTCCCTCTACTAAGATTACATGTCCTAGAAATATAACCTCAGACATCCAAAACTCGCATTTTCTAAACTTAGCATGCAACTCTTTTTCTTTCAGCAACTTGAGCACAATTCGCAAATGCCTCCTATGCTCATCTCTATCTCTCGAATACACCAAAACATCATCGATAAACACAACCAAAAACTGATCTAAATAAGGCTGAAATACCTATTCATTAGTGCCATAAAGACAGATGGTGCATTCGTTAACTCGAATGGCATCACAGTGAACTCAAAATGCCCGTATCGAGTCATGAACGTTGTCTTCTCAATCGAACTATCCTCAACTCTCAACTGCCAATATCCTGACCTCAAGTCAATTTTAGAGAACACTGTAGCTCCCCACAGTTGATCTATCAAATCATCTATCCGTGGTAACGGATACTTGTTCTTCGTTGTCACCTTGTTCAACATGTGATAGTTGATACACAATCGCACATTACTGTCTTTCTTTCGCACAAACAGCACTGGTGCTACCTAAGGTGATACGTTATATCATATAAACCTTTTTCTAACAGCTCCTCTAGCTGTCTTTTCAGCTTTTACAACTCAACAGCTGCCATTCTATAAGGTGCAATAGATACTGGAGCTGCTTCTAAAATAGTATCAATCCTAAAGTCAGCCTCTCGCTGTGGTGGCAATCCCAGTAAATCGTTAGGAAATACCTTAGGATACTCACATACTATCTCCACATCTCGCACCTCTAACTTAGGTTGATTAAGATCAACCAATGAAGCAAGATAGGCATCACACCCCTATCGAATCAACCTCACAGCTCTAACTGTTGAAACCAAGCAAGAAGGAATAACCTTCCTCTCACCAACTAACAATACTCGTCTCACACCATCAACCTCAATCATAAATTCCTTCGAATAACAGTCAACCATAGTCTGATTTCTGGATAACCAATCCATCCCTATGATAATCCCAAACTCCGCCATCCTTAAAACAATCAAATCAGAAAAATAAGTCGAATCCCCAATATGTAACTCACAATGTCGCAAGATATTTCTAACTAACACAGTACCACCAGTAGGCATCAATACAGAAAGAGTATAACCTAAACGCTCTACCTCTAATATGGTCTACCACTAACTCACTCATAAAAGAGCCCGTAGAATCTGGATCAATCAATACCAAAGTAGTATGCGAAAAGATAGAAATAGTATCAGTGATCACGTCTGGATCCTCTATAGCCTCATCTCTCGTCATAGCATAAACTCGAACCTGTGGTGCTAACACTGATGGTACTCCTAGCCCGCCAGATCCACCTGCTGCACCTGAACCAATTGCTCCACCTCTGGAGGCTGCTCCTTCCTTAGAAGTAAAACTAAAACCTCATTCTCCTCTACCTCTGCCACTTTTAGAAATTGTTGTAGCACGGGTCTCAACCACACCACTCTATCTTGAAACACTGCCTCCTTGAGGCTCTTGTCTCTGTGGACAGTCCCGGCTGAAATGTCCCGACTGACGACAATTATAACATAGTGAACTGGTATCTCTGTTGATATAGGTACCTGTACCTCGACCCTGAGGAATAGGATGCATGGTGGAATAACCTCTGCCACCTCCAACTCCTCTACCAGATTGTCTACTACCATTACGTGGCCTAAAATCTGTCTTCTTCTTTTTTTCTATTGCTAAGAACTAGAACTACCTGAGACTCTGTGTTACTTTTCTTCAAATTTATCACCCTCTACCTCTAACTCTTCTGCCCGGATAGCTGTCTCAAGTAACATCTCATATGTAGGAGGTTTCATAGCAATCCTGCCACGAATAACATACCTCAAACCTCGCTCAAATCTGTCTCTCCTCTTCTGATCTGTATTGACATCCTTTGGAGCATAACGAGACAATCTAGTAAATTTTGCCTCGTACTCAACAACAGTCATCTCTTTCTATTTCAACTGCAAAAAACCTATCTTCTTTTTCGTCTGATAATGTGGAAGAGTATATTTATCAGCAAATCTCCTTAGAAAATCGTCCTAAGTCAACACTGAAGGATCTTTTTGACTATCCGAAATCAATTCCCACCAATTCCAAGATGTTTTCTCGAGAAGAGAAGTAGTATACCTTAATTTCTGCTCTGGCATACATCTCATATGCGTTAAAATCGTCTCTGTATATCTGAGTCAATCATCAGCCTATGCTGGATCAGTAGTACCCTCAAACATCTTAGCTCCTTATTTTCTTACTTCTGCAAAGTTTTTATCGATGTTCAGGTTTGACTGACTCCCTGAACCTCTACTTTGATCCCTCATCATCTTTTGCATCAACTCCCAGAATAGAGCATATGTAGGATCATACGGAGGTATAGGCATCGTAGGCTATGCAGGTTGTTCTGGAGGTACTGGGGCTGAACCCTGTTCCTCAACTGAATCTCTGGACAATACAGTATGATCAGGCAATACGTCGTCTACAGGCTCCATCTGTTATAAAAAACACAAGTTTAAAAATCATTTCAAATTTTCAAATCACACAGAAATTGAAAATCATTGGTCCAGTCCATAGAGAATTTAATCCTTGCTCTAATACCACTAAATGTGTAACTCAAATTTAAAATCCATTTTTCCTTGATAAACAATATAATATAAGAAATGATATAGAAATCAAATCTTAAAAACGAGGAGAGATAAAATATATATAGATGTTATTTCTACAAAACCTCGGTCCAAACTATTTTATTTTCAAAATCAAAACACAACCGGAAGCAAACTAGTTTGAAAAACATTCAAACTCAAATTTGCGTGTATAAACATGTATGTACAACATATGTACAAAAAAAAATAAAAAATGAACCCTCGAGCGGGACCTCTAATGTATAGCTCCAGTACTCTGATCACCTCTGTCACTGTCCAGCAATAGCAGCTACCTACGATCTACACATCATTAAAACAAACACAGGGGTGAGTATTTAACATACTCAGTAAGTCTCTTAGCTTCATTCAGGGAAAATAATGTGCAGGGGAAAAATGTAAATTAGCACGAGGACATGCTTAACTTCTTTCTCCCAATGGCATCAGAGTATGCTAATACAAACATATCCAATCTTTTCATGCAAAATTACCAACCACACAGGTTATTTACATCTATACCAACACACAACATTAGAATTCAATATTGATATGTAAAGCAAAGAACATCTAGCACAAAGCTATCTACATATCAATTCCATCTCATACATATAGCAATTTGTTCACATAGAACATCAATATAACACACAGTAGCATTAAGATCACACAAATCAACATCCACATAGGATAACACATAGAAATCATAGACCACACAGGTTCTATATCACACAGATATCTATAGTCCACACAGGAGTTCATTTACTTAAGCACACAACAATCCAGATCACACAGATCTCATAGCATTATATGAATGCAAATGTATGCAATGTCAATGCTAATGCAAATCCACACATGATGACCTTGGGTTTTTGTCCACCATAGCACATAGCAGTGGAAATCCTCTATCATAGACAGCCTGAGCACATAGCTCTGAGCATATAGCTCGTAAGTACATATAGCACACATTAAGTCTAGGACAACGCACAACAAGTCCTTATCCACACAGGAATCATAGCCATATAGGCATCGTGTCACACAGATGCTCATATAACACGTAAAAGTATGAATGACATTCATATCATTATATAGTACTAAGCACAACTCACACGGAAATCATAACACACAGGTATATATTATCAGCAACATGTCAACCACATATCAATCATATATCAATGTAAAGCAAATACAAGCTTTCCAATAATCAACTAAGAATCAACTATATGTCAACCAAGGCATATATATCAATCATATGTCAACTTGACTTATAGTAAAAAACATAACATTATCAATAAGCAAGAATTAAAATTCAAGCCTTATAGTATTCTTTCACTTTGAATTAAAATCATACAATCATGTTCAAACAACCAAAATAGTTAAATCAACTCTAAATCAACCAATTCATCTTTTTCTCAACTTAATTAATCTAACTCTAGCAATCCTCTATTCACAACAATCTTCCAACATCCTAAGCCAAATATATTTACATATAAATAAGCTTAGAAAACTTGTATTCTCACTTATAAGAAATAATTATATGAATATTATTAGTAAGCGTAAGAAGACTTTCCTCAATGTATCTGTTTTGTCAGAATTATCAACACTGAATCAATCCCCGCTCAAACGTCGTACAGATCGTCCTATAAGAAATTAATCATATACATTTCATTAACTATCTATATTCCTATTGATTCTCTACTTAGAATGATCAAACATCATTCTAAAGCTTAATCCATCCATTCTAACAACTTTCCTTCATAAACCAACCTTCCTAAAATCCATCCTTAGAATGATTTAAATCTCCTAAATCATAAACAAGGAATTATTCAAGTTCTTTCTACTCAACAACATGTCTTTCCAGTATCAATTTCAGTTTAACTAAATTCAACCATCAAATTCAAAGCATAACCCTCAAAAGTTCTGATAAACCAAATATCAACACTTACCTTGTTAACTTGGCTTTGATTCTTGCAAGAATTGAAGTTTCTTCTTGCTAATTTACTTCGTTCACTCAAGAACTGTAACGCCCTCAATTTTTCGTTTAATTTGAATTTAAATTAAAATACGTAGGAAAATTGAAATAAATTTTTCGCGAATTATTTTAAATAATAATTTGGTGGAAGAAATGAGAGTTGGTTGTAGATAAAATTTTAAAGTTGTCAAGTCAACCGGGTAAGAGAAATACGAAAGATTAGTGAACCAGTGTGATCGAGGGTAAAA
>CANYCX013797096.1:0-11254 GCA_948193385.1 Breynia disticha f. nivosa
CTTAACCGCTGAACCCACGGACGAAGGGTAACAAACAATGTGATTTGGCATGATACAGACTAAGGAGAAGACTTTGCAGATTGCAAGAGCACTATTTCCTTTGTTTTATTTGTATGGGATCAACTTTGCTTCCCCGTAATCTTGCAACAAAATATACTCACTTGGTTATCGACTAACGTTGGGCTCATACACACACGTGATGGACTTATGAACGATACAGGTTGTGAACCCTCTAATACAAAATCAATTGGCTTGTATAAGACTACAACTTATATCATTATAAACCACTTACTTATATTCTATTTATTCAATGTGGGATACTTCCCAACACTTCTCCGCAAGTGTAACCTGGTCAGGCCCTTTGCCTATCATTATCAGACCGGTTATCACTTGTCCACAAATTAGAGATTTTTCATTACTAGGCCCAGGATCCACTGTCGATTAGATTGGATGACTCTGATACTATGTCAAAGTCCATGGGCTCATACACACGCGTGATGGGCTTATGAACAATACAGGTTGTGAACCCTCTAATACAAAACCAATTGACTTGTATAAGACTACAACTCATATCATTATAAATCACTTACTTATATTCTATTTATTCAATGTGGGATATTTCCCAACAGTATACTGCTCTTTTCTAAGTGATGCCTCTAGTTTTTAGCAACCTTATGGTGTAAGAATTTATCTGGTATGTACTAACGAATCCATGAGGTACCTGACCTTCTGTAAGGTTTGATTTGATGTGCTCAGAGATTCGCAGATTCATCCTTGGCTCCTTGCCCTTGTGAAGCAGAAACTATATATGTCTCCCAGTTCCAACCCGAATCAGTTCTCACTGAAAGTAAGAATATCGAGAACGAATCTAATTTCACACTTCTCATTGCAAAATCTAGAGAGAAAATTTCATTTTGTCGGTGATCCCAAAAAACACTTATAATTTGACATATGGGCACTACAATGCAGTTGGCTTATCTCCTCAAGCAGATATTTAAAGTTCTCTTTAATCAAAAACATATTTTTACATTAATACAATACTTAAGGTTGTCTTAAAGTAGATCCAAAATGGAAGTAAATGAATTTTATGTTTAGAAGAAAGTAATGTTATTACAGGTAAAGTCATGATACGATGGTTCTATAGTTCAGGAGTCTTCTGCAACTATTCACAACATGTATATTCAGCTTCTACACGTCATCAACATGACCATTTCTCTTATGATTAACCATAGTTAGAATTCTGATATTATAGTTATAAAGGAATCAATTATTGTTGTTAGTTCTGATACCACTTTTTAAGACCCAAACATGATCAAAATACATACAGTAATAATAATAGAGAAATAAATAAAAAAAAGAAAAAACAAAGAACAAACAAAAATTTTTAACGCGGTTCGGTCTCTCAACAATAAACCATGCATGATCTCCACTAAATAAAACTTATAATTTTTGAACTAAAAAAACTATAGAAACCCTCTCACAACGATAAAATTTTCCTCTCATAGTTTTTGAACGAATAAACTATAAAAACCTCTCCGAAAGATTATAGTTTTTGAAGGAAAAACTCTCTCCCAGATATTATAGTTTTTCTGTGAAAAACTATAAAAATACTCTTTCTTACACAAGGCACTGATGCCCAGTTACACCTTACAAGTTAATCGAATTGAAGGGTTTGTCCCACCTACTAGTTAATTAAGTTGACCCACCTAACTACTATGACCTATAACATATTTATACAGGGAAGACTCCTTTACAACCACAATTATAACTGATGTGAGATACTTAATCTCGTTTCTACTTAAACTAGAATTTGGATTATTATCCCAACAAATCACACTTCTACTCAAACAAAAATTTAAATAATTATCCCAAGAATTATTAGAATTTCTTATTAGAATTATTCCAATTATAATAGATTCTAATCATGTTGTCCGGACTATGCAACAGAATGCCTTGTATTTTGAAAACAAAATTATGCTTTTAAACATGAATTTCAATTGAAGTCTTGCAAAATTAAATTCAGCGTGTAACTAAATAACCTTTGCTTTAAATTAGTAGATATTGGTTAAAATTTTATTTCTCGTATGAAGTGGATTATTTTAATTTTAAACACTACTAACAACATGAATATATATATTATTTTATAAAAATATGGGATTTTGCATTTAAAGAGATAAGAATACTTGCACGTTAAATTTTTATTGACATGTGTCAATCATTTGTGATGTCAAATTTTACGTTTTGAGCTATTGACTTCAGCTTTAGTATTATAAATTATAAGAAATTACAAATATAAGAAATATATACAAAAAAATTGAATCTAAATAAAATAAATGCATAAGTAGAAATAAATAAAAAATGAAAATTCTAAAATAAAATAGTAGAAAATTACAATTATAGAATATAAAAAATAAATAGGAAAATCTTTTCTTTTTAGGGAAGGATTTTTTGCCGACCAATCATGAAAAAAAGCAAAAATGTGGGTTAAACTTTTGCTTTCATTCATTAATTCATTTGGTGTTACTCGAAGTTTGGTTAAGTTAAAATAACAAACTTTCCCTCCACTGCATTTCTTCATTTTGTTTTTCTTCATTGATCAGCATTAATATATAAGCACCAATGTATTCACTTCTTCATCAATGACAATCAGAATGCTTCAGTTTTAGAAACTTGCAACCATAAATTGAACTAAGAACAAAATCTACCATACTTTTGTAAATTGCTAAATAGGGACGGACTCAAGAAAATATCACAGTAAGGTATCAAATTTTAACGAGTCAATAATTATAACTCCTAACCCAAATATTTCAGTGGGGTACCATTCATAATCGAACTGATGAAGCCTTCTATTATAAAGAGCTTTTAGGGATTGGTGGGGGCATGGCCCCCCACTGACCCCCTCTAAATCCGTCCCTGCTACTAAGATGTATGGTAATGAGTAATGGCAAATGAATGAGATGAACGGAAAGATGAGTGAAAAGTACGAGCAGAGTTTATTTAGGACAACAATAGAATCAGAAATATTTTTAAGTTGGAAGAAAAGAGACGAGTTAAAAATAATATATTAAAAATATAGTAAAAAGTCGGTATTATAAAAAGTTACACGATAAAACAGAAACAATTGAAGAGTTGAGTTAGATGATTGTTCGAGTTGAGTTAGAATATCAAATGTTAGATGAATGTTAGGGTTCAGTTAAAACATCAAATGACCTAATTTTACATATTGAAATGGAACAATATATTAATTAATTAATATTATTGTGTAGGTCTCGTGACGAAATAGAAGAACATGTGTGATACTTTGAAGTACAAACCTAAACTATAACTTATAATTACAAGCTTCACTATATAAATCATCTTCTCCAAACTCCATTACCTCTACACCATTTTTGACAAGATATAGAAGCAAAAAGCTTACAGAATAAGAGCAGAATGTGGAGGCTGAAGATTGCAGAAAGTGGCAACAATCCAGACTTGTTTAGCAGCAATGAATTTGTGGGAAGACAAGTTTGGGAATATGATCCTGAAGCTGGAAATCCTGAAGAACGAGCTCAAGTTCAAGAAGCTCGTCAGAATTTCTACAATAATCGCCACAAATTCAAAGCCAGTGGTGACCTTCTTTGGCGTTCTCAGGTAAAATTGTCCTCAAGCATGCATTAAAAATAGTTTACGCGAAAAAAGAGAGCTAAAATGTGTAATATATAAGCGAGGGTCTCTCTTCTAGTGTCAGCTTTTACATAGAACTGTTACGCTGAGTAGATTATTTTACCGCAGTTTTTGAACGAGAAAAAATTCAGGCTGAAATTGGCTCCAGTTAAGATTGAAGATGGTGAAATAGTGAGATATGAAGAGGCTACAATAGCACTGAGAAGGTCTGTCCATTTCTTTTCAGCTTTGCAGGCAAGTGATGGACATTGGCCAGCTGAGATTGCTGGTCCCTTATTCTTCCTCCCTCCATTAGTAAGCATTTCTCAATTCACCTAGCTTAAAATATCTAGAAAAAAAATACAAAATTGCTAGAAAATATTTTTAGAAAAAAAATTTGACATCTCCATTAATTATTTTTGGTTATAAAAGGTTAAATTCAAATTGAAGAATTCAAATTTTTTATTTTTTATTCTGTTGCAGTAAATTAATTACTAATTTAAATTTAAAATTAAAATACATAAAAATTACCCTCTATAATTTTCAAAATTTTCTATTTTTCATCATTGTATAATAAACGTTGCTAAAAGTTATTTAATAAAACCAATTATTAACTAGTGACAATGTATTTGATATAATTTTAAAAATCATAAAAATGTAATGAAAATTAAGAACGAAAAATAGATATGACATTCATATTAGTGACTTTAAAAATTCATTAATTTGAAATTGATAAATTTTAAGCCTAGTTGTAGTTGTTTATAGAACTAAAATGCTCAATTTTTTTTTCCATTTTTTTCTAAAAGATTTAATAAAATATATTTATATAATTTAATTAATTGATAAAATTGTGAATACTCATTGTTGCAGGTAATGTGTATGTACATAACTGGACATTTACATACAATATTTTCCGTAGAGCATAAAAAGGAAATTCTTCGATATATTTATAATCATCAGGTACTTAACTCTAATTGACAGATCTAATTTGACGTTTGTAATAATGATCAGATATATAATTATTCGAATTTCTTTCTAATTAAAAGATAAAATTGGTATTTTTTTTAATTTATATACAGAATATTGATGGTGGTTGGGGACTACATATAGAAGGCCATAGCACTATGATTTGCACAGTCCTGAACTACATTTGTATGAGAATTCTTGGTGAAGGTCCTGATGGTGGTGAAGATAATGCTTGTGCTAGAGCAAGAGTGTGGATTCATGATCATGGTGGAGCCACTTTCATGCCCTCTTGGGGAAAAACTTGGCTTTCGGTAATAAACTACGATTATGATACGATACGAATAACAAAAATTTAATTTTTTGGAATTTTTACACCATTAATAATGATACTTGATAGAACATACACCGACACGAATTAACCTATTTATGTATAATGTATTTTTTTCCTGTTTAGATACTTGGAGTTTATGATTGGGCTGGAAGTAACCCAATGCCTCCAGAATTTTGGCTCATGCCTTCGATTCTACCAATGCATCCATGTACGGTATTTTTCGACGATCAGATTTCGACAAATTCTATTAGGAAAGTGTAAATTTTTTGATGAAATTTTTTGGAAAGAGCTAATATTTTATTTTTTGGTTTTACAGCTAATATGTTGTGCTATTGTAGAATGGTTTACTTGCCAATGTCATATCTATATGGTAAAAGATTTGTTGGTCCCATCACACCTCTTACAAATCGATTGAGGGAAGAGCTTTATATTGAGCCTTATGATCAAATCAATTGGAACAAAACTCGACATCTTTGTGCTTTGGTGTGTTTAAATTTGCTCAAACTTACAATTATATTCATTTATATTACTTTTCTATCTAATTTTATGTTATTTTTTGCTTTATTTTTTCATGAAATATGTACTAATTTATTTGTTATTTCACAGGAAGATTTGTATTATCCCCATCCTTTGATTCAGAACTTGATGTGGGATTGTATTTACATATTTGCTGAGCCATTTCTTACACGATGGCCTTTGAATAAGATTTTGAGAAAGAGAGCCCTTGAAGTTACCATGAAGCACATTCATTATGAAGATGAAAATAGTCACTATATTACCATTGGATGTGTTGAGAAGGTAATATCTTAAACAATGGTATATTATAATGATATATTTAGATTGATAAAATTAATTCATTTATAATATACGATATCTCGGTGCATTGCGTGAATTTAATTGCTAGTGGTTCTACAATATTAATGAGCTGACATTTATTTAATGTGAATAAATTTGAACAAGGTGTTGTGCATGCTGGCTTGTTGGGTAGAGGATCCAAATGGTGATTATTTTAGAAAACATCTTGCAAGGATTCCTGATTACTTGTGGGTTGGTGAAGATGGAATGAAAATGCAGGTTAGTGGTAAATAAATAAAAGTTATCTTCACTGTATAATAATGCAACCTTGGTGGGGGTATTGCACAAAAAGTTGGACCCGACTAATCCGAATCTGTTCAACTCGTCAAATTTGCTCAACCAGCCAAAATCGATTCGATTTCGGTTTTGTTATTTCTCAACCTGATCGCTTTGGTTTGGAAATTTCACAACCGGATCAAACAAATTCGACCAACTCACAAAAAACCTTAACAATTATCCGCCCAAACCGCCAACCAAAAATCTGTTCAACTTGATTAGCATGCTAATTGGTTGATCGGGTTCGGTTTGTACATTTTCAACCCAGCGTGATCAGATTGGTCCGGAAAAGTTCTTCGACCTGACAAATGTGGACCACTTACAATGCCATAATCTAGTGATGCGCTTTAAGTTTAATTAATACTTGATTAAAAGATATCAAGTATAACACCTTCATTATATGTGTCTTTATTTATCACCAAATCTTATGTACAGAGTTTTGGAAGTCAGCAATGGGATGTTGGCTTTGCCCTCCAAGCATTACTTGCTGCTAATGTTGATGATGAAATTGGAGATGTACTAAAGAAAGGACATGAATTTGTAAAGAAATCACAGGTTTATTATCTGATTGTAAAGAAATCATGGCCACTGAATATTTTATCGTTTTCCTTTTACTGCAGTTTTTGAACTAATGGCTTCTCATTGAAAACTTAACAGGTTAGTGAAAATCCTTCCGGGGATTTTACGAGAATGTATAGGCATATTTCAAAAGGATCATGGACTTTCTCCGATAAAGATCATGGATGGCAAGTATCCGATTGTACTGCAGAAGGATTAAAGGTGAAAATCAATCAAATAATTTGCAAATCATAGCTCTATGATGCAGGGACGAACTCAAGGGGAACCAGTGGGGTCAGTGCCCCTACCGGTTCCGGAAAAACCCAATATAATAGGAGTTCCGTAAGTTCGATTATAAATGGTGCCCTCGGCGGCTATTATCAAATCTGTCCATTATGACATAGTCATTGACTTGGCGGACTTAATGCCCTACTGTAATATACTCTGGGTCCGTCTATGCTATAATGCGGGATTTATTTCTAAATCATGTTTTGCAGTGTTGTCTTCTCTTCTCAATGATGCCAACAGAACTTGTTGGGGATGCAATGGAGGCAGAACGATTTTATGATTCAGTGAATATACTCCTTTCTTTACAAGTGAGAATTAGGTCAAACTAACAGTGTTTTGTGTGAAATATATATTTTTGACATCAAATGTAATGATTTTTTTTTGTGAAATAATTAATATTTAGAGTAAAAATGGAGGATTACCAGCTTGGGAACCAGCTAAAGCTCAAAAGTGGCTAGAAGTAAGTAAAAAAATAATCATTACTTCATTTCAATTCTTAGAATAGATATTCATTCTTCCTTGAATAATTGTGGAATTTGCAATTTTTTTGTTATTTAAAATAACGATTAGAATATAAATAAATTGATTAAAATATGTTTCTCCATATTCGTAACAGAAGATTTGTTTATGTTTCTCAAAATCTTAATTAATTTGACTTATGTGTTTACTTCATCAGATGCTAAATCCAACTGAGTTTTTTGCTGACACTATTATTGAGCATGAATATGTTGAGTGCACATCCGCAGCAGTTCAAGCAGTAGTTTTGTTCAAAAAGTTATATCCCCAACATAGGAAGCAAGAGGTTAAAAAATTCATTACCAATGCTGTGAAATTCCTTGAGGACACACAAAAACCAAATGGTGGATGGTACGTAACTTTTACGTGAAGTGTGTGAGTTTATAAATGATTTAAGTTGTGGAACACCTTAGTACCAAACTAATTAACTTGTTTTAAATTCATAATCCACGTCAGTATGAATTACGTAATAAATGATTCGCTGCCATAGGTATGGTAGTTGGGGAATTTGCTTCACCTATGGTACGTGGTTTGCACTTAGAGGACTAGCTGCTAGTGGGAAGACATACATCAACTGTTCAGCTATGCGAAATGGGGTTGATTTTCTACTGAGAACTCAGAGAGATGATGGAGGGTGGGGAGAGAGCTATCATTCATGCCCGACTAAGGTGAATTATTTTACATTTTTCATTTGAAGAAATAAAATGTTTTAGGCAAACGATTTTGTTATTAGTAACAACCATGGAGACAAAGGTGGGCAAGAGGGTTGTTGTCACCCCAATGTCGTGTTTACTGTTGTAGTCCTGTTCTTTTGGTCTATCGTGTGTCTCTCTGTACAACTTTTAATTAATCTTTTTTCGCGCTTTCTTTAAAAAATTCTGGATCTGTCGCCGATTAGTAGAAAGAAAAACAAATACTTTGTGATAATATAGTACTTAAGTTTTCACTTACAGAATGTATTGTGCTGTTCAATTCCTGGTGTAGAAATATGTTCCGCTCGAGGGCAATCGAACAAACTTGGTGCAAACATCATGGGCTATGATGGGTCTAATTCATGCACAACAGATGGAAAGAGATCCTACCCCTCTTCATCGTGCTGCAAAATTAATAATCAATTCTCAGCTCGAAGATGGTGATTTTCCTCAACAGGTATTTCTCTAGCATACCAACTTGAGCTGTGGAATTGGATCCTACAGTCATGTCTCTATTTGTCTGTTCATTGCTTCGAAAGTATTCAGCAAAAATTCTTAATTTTAATTGGCAGGAAATTACTGGTGCTTTCATGAGAAATTGCATGTTACACTACGCAACATATAGAAATATTTTTCCATTGTGGGCACTTGCAGAGTATCGCAACTGCATTAATCCACTACTTTCCAAGAGTAACAAATGAACGATTCTGCAGAATTTCAATGGCATGCGTTGTTAACTATACGAAGAACCAGAATATCACCATAGTAAAAAAAAGATATGATATCGCCAGTTTTATTGATTGTCATTTGTTATTTCATTTGATCTTTTGTGTTTGAGTGTGTTTTGAGAACAATTGATTAATAAATCTTTCTCTGCAACAAGTACAGTTAATAAATGTTCTTGTTTGAATATCTTGTTATTTAGATATGTTGTTTTGGATTTCTAACGTAAGGTATAGAGCTTCCAAATGCTCATATAAAAAAGATGGTTGAATCCTTTTGTTTGAATAGTTTGGATGAAAAACAAAAACAATGATTAGTATGGCTTACGATTTTCAATTCGAGTTGATGAATTGTAATCGTGTCAACAAATTTTTTCAAGACAAAATCACTATATATTCCTAGATTAAGATTCACATCATCTAAGGTGTACCTAATGTCAACTCCAACCATGTGGTAATAATAAATCATATTGAGAGATGTGAATAAAGAGAAGGAATTGTCCCTCTTTTAAATGAGAGAAGATATTTTAAGGCCACTTGATTGACACAAAAAATTCAGCAAATGTTCAATATAGGTTTTTCTACTATGAAAATATCCACCACAAATTTGTCGAGTTTAAAAATGCACAAATATAATGTTTTTAAATTAAAACGCCTAAACATGATTCATTCATTTAAAATTGCCAGTTGCACTCTCAGTAGAACAAAACAGTTATAACAAGAAAGGAAATAAATCAAATATTTAGAAAATATTTGATTTGTTATGCAAGGAAAATAGAATCAATTAAGAGAATATTTGATATCTGTCAAATGGAAATAATTTTCTACCAAAAGAAAGTATTTTCCCTGTCAAAGGAAGACATTCCTATCAGAGGCTTTATAAATACAAGAATTGAACGGCAGAAGGAGAACCCAACACCAACATCAAGTGACAACAACTTCTTGTCTTTGTTTTATGTTATTTTTTCCATTGGTAGCCCTTATTTTTCCATTGACAACCTTTGTTTTACATATTTTCTTGCAGTTTACTGTTTTATTTTTGTTTTATTATAATCAATCACTCATCATCAGACAACAACCTTGCTATTAGTTTACAGTACTTTTCTAGTCATTGACGAGGCTTTATTTTTCATATTTTCTTTACATTTCACTGTCATCTTTAGTTTCTTGTTATTTATTATTTTCTATTTAACGATTAAAGTTCATTGAATCAAGGGCCCTTGAGGAAAGATCGTCTTATTTTCTCATTAGCAATCGTTTGATTAAAGTTTAAGATTTCGCACATTTGATTTATTTTTGGTTTGGAATAACCTTAAAATTCCTGGCACGCTCGCGTTTATTTTATTTTTCTAATTTCGTTCATGCTTTCGTTGTTAGGAAATGACGACGTTTGTCTTCCCCTGAAAAAGAGGCAAACAATAACCATATTTCACTACACATTTAAAAAAATATGAGAAACGATTCACCTATGAAGAAACATTCGTCTTAATAAACACATTATACAAGACAAAATAAATTTACAAATCGAAACTTTTTTATTCATAAATTTACATGAAATTTGTTTATATATAATTGTTTGTGTTCTTCTGATAAAATAATTGAACAATTAAATATAAATGAACTTGTTTAAAAACATACTTCTTCATAGATTAAATATAAAATTTTAGTATATGTGTAAAACTGTGCTTTTCGTAGATTCTGAAATAGTTACATTCATATGTTTAAATGTGTTCACGTATAAATGTGAATATTAAAAAGTACAATTTTATTGTCTTCAAAGTTTATTTATGTTCATATAAGTTTATTTATATTCGAAAAAATTAAAAAAAATTGCATTTGAGTGTTTTTTTTAATCTGCTACAACAATACAAGTTTGTGTTCAATATTGGATGTTAATATATATTTAAAAAATGGGCTTTTCTAAAAGAGTTATGTTCAGTTGTATTTATCGTATAAATGTGGATATGATTAAAACGTACAACAATGAAAGGAGTATAACGAAAATAATACAAACAATGATGTTTATTTTTATTCATCTATATTAATTCGTGTTCATCTATTAAATTAGTTAAATAACTAAACACAAATGAACTTGATGAGGCATCCAAAGACACGACATCAGTCTTTACAGGATTCTTGGCAGATTAGAACTCTTGCATTAGACTGTTTGTTAGACTTTAGATAACTTTATCAGAAACATTAGTATTATCTTATTAGACACTTTAGTATTATCTATTTAGAGTTTTATTTTGTTTGTACCTTTTCTTGGAGTGTCATAAAAGCACCTACGGTGGAGCTTAATAAATTAGTTTTCAGACTCAATTTTTGTCTCTTGTGAGGTTTCAGTCGTTTTCGATTGTGTTTATCTCGAGTACGATTGTACTCGCGCTACCGCGCTGCGTCAG